>DWIE01000583.1:0-14043 GCA_018248235.1 Choaspes benjaminii | reverse complement strand
CAATACAATCTGTTCAGTTCGCCTACATTCAAGTATGTGTTCTTGTCAAGATGGGCACACTGGTGATCCATTTACGGCTTGTTACCGACTACCCCAAGCAATAGAACCATTGGATCCCTGTCAACCATCTCCGTGTGGTACTAATGCTCGATGCAAAGTATCGAATAATGGTGCAGCTGCTTGCATTTGTGAACCTGGATATTTTGGTGATCCTTACGAATCTTGTAGACCTGAATGTGTGGTTAATACTGACTGTCCATTTGATAAGGCCTGTCTGAGAAACAAATGTGAAGATCCTTGCCCAGGAGTATGTGGCACGACAGCAATATGTCAAGTTATCAATCACTTGCCGACCTGTACGTGCTCACCTGGATATACGGGTGACGCATATGCATACTGCCATATGATAATTTATGAACCTGGTAATTATGTTATTTTTATTTTCTAAATGCATACAAGTATTTGATAGCAATCTCGAAAAGTAGTAATTATTTATGTAAAAAATTATTACCTGTTTTATATTTTAGAACTTAAGCCTGGGAATCCATGCATACCGAACCCATGTGGGGCAAATTCGATTTGTAAAGATAACAATGGCTTAGTATCATGTTCCTGTATGCCTGAATACTATGGATCGCCGCCGAATTGCCGACCCCAATGCACTATAAACTCCGAATGTGACTCTACAAAGAGCTGTGTGAGACAGAAATGTGTCGATCCATGTATTGGTGCTTGTGGTCATAATGCTGAATGTAGAGTTGTTAATCATGCGCCAATTTGTTCGTGCCGTCAAGGTTACGAAGGAGATCCATTTATCAGATGTGCAATCAGAGAAAGTAAGTGACATATTTCTATATGACATGCGTCTTAACAATGTTACCAACTAGAAACAATAACAAATAATAATATGTGTTGCTTTTTTATAGGATTACCGCCTCCAGACCTTAATCCATGTTTCCCATCGCCGTGTGGACCAAATTCACTCTGTCAAGTGGTTAACAAGTCACCGATATGTTCATGCATAGACAATTATATCGGATCACCGCCTAACTGCAGAGTAGAGTGTACTGTTAATTCAGATTGTCCAAGTTCCAAAGCTTGTATGAATCATAAGTGTCAGGATCCGTGCCCCGGCTCATGTGGATTACAAACAGTATGCCAAGTATATCAACATTCGGCTATATGCAGTTGTATTGAAGGTTATACAGGAGACCCATTCCAAAATTGTTATGTCAGTGACAGAATAGGTAAGATACTGAATATTTATTACATATGTACTATAATTATACCATAGTTATCTTTTGAAATATGCTACAATAAGTAATATTTGCTTACAGAACCCGTGCCCACCGTTTATGATAACTGTAATCCAAATCCATGTGGGGCCAACGCTGATTGTGATGATGGTCGATGCCTATGTAAACCTAATTTCTTCGGCAATCCCTACTTAAGCTGTCGACCTGAATGCACTCATAACTCGGACTGCGCTCCGACTCTTTCCTGTGTCAACTATAAATGCATCAATCCATGCGTGAATTTGTGTGGTCAGGGAGCATTGTGTGAAGTTAATAACCACATTTCAATGTGTAGTTGCCCATCTAACACAACCGGAAGTGCATTCTTTTCATGTACTCCTATAACAGGTAAAGTATTTCTATAATTTTAAGCATTAATATCGAATTCTAGATCATGTTTTTAATTGTCATAATTTCAAATTATTATTATTATTTGCAGTGGTGGAAAAGAAGAACCCATGTGATCCATCCCCATGCGGTCCATTCAGCACTTGTCGCGTCACGTACGATCAAGCCTCCTGTTCATGTTTAACTGGATACATTGGAGTACCGCCTTCATGTAGACCAGAATGTTTAGTAGATTCCGATTGCACTAGTCTGCTGTCATGTTTGAACCAAAAGTGTGTTGATCCATGCCGTGGGTCTTGCGGTCTAGATGCTGAGTGTAGAGTCCATTACCACAAACCTATATGTTATTGCCGAAATGGTTATACAGGCGATCCATTTACACGGTGTATTATCATGCAAAGTATGTATATAGACAATTAATTATTGTTATAGCATAATATTATAAATTTTAAATATATGTTATTATAATATTTTCAATTATTGCTTCTTTCAGGTGAACCTATAGAGAAGAAGTCTCCTTGTGAGCCTTCTCCATGTGGCCCGAACTCCGTTTGTAAGGTTGTGGGCGAATCTCATTCCTGCTCCTGCCATAGCGATTTTATTGGATTACCACCGTATTGTCGACCTGAGTGTATCACAAATAATGACTGTAGCTTTGATAAATCATGTATCAATGCTAAATGCGCTGATCCATGCGTAGGTGCTTGCGGCCATTACGCTGAATGTAGAGTGATAAGTCATTCACCTCAATGTAGATGCCAACCAGGATATGAAGGAGATGCATTCGAACAATGCAATCCTGTCAAAGGTAGTTCAAATAATTTCTTAATTTATTTACCTTTATTATATTATATGTATACCATTATTATACCTATATATGATAAAACTAAATTCTTTTTTATATTCCAGCTCCATTACCTACACCAACAATTATAAGGCCGTGTTCACCTAATCCTTGCGGGCCGAATGCCGTATGCCAAGAACGTGATAACGCTGGCAGTTGCATGTGTTTGAACGGATATTTCGGTAACCCTTACGAAGGATGTAGACCTGAATGTCTTCTTAGTTCTGATTGCACACAAAACTTAATATGCATGAACAATAAATGTCAAGACCCATGCCCTGGTTTATGCGGAACAAATGCTGAGTGTCAGGTGATAAATCATGTACCAAAATGTTCATGCAGGCATGCCTACGTGGGCGACCCTTATAATTACTGCAGTGTAAGAGAAGGTAAAAATGTTAATGATTGAATCAAATTCGTGTTGTATATGACAAGAAAGTACAATTATTAATTTCTTATATTTCACTTTATTTCAGATAAACCAACAAATCCATGTAATCCATCACCATGTGGACCGCACAGCATCTGTAAACCTATAAATAACCAGGCTTCTTGTACATGTATGCCAGAATATACTGGAGACCCACCGAACTGCCGTCCAGAATGTACTACAAATTCTGAGTGCCCATTAAATAAGGCATGCGTAAATCAAAAATGTCTCGATCCTTGCATTGGCACCTGTGGAAATAATGCAGAATGTCGTGTTCATCGCCATAGTCCTTACTGCACGTGTCTCTCAGGTTTTATAGGCGATCCATTTACACGATGCACTAAGGAAAATATAGTCCCTCCGAAACCATCATCTCCTTGCGAACCAAGTCCTTGCGGTATATTTGCTACTTGTAGGGATTTCAATGGATCACCTATATGCAGTTGCAAGCCAGGTTATATTGGAGCACCACCAAGATGTGCACCAGAGTGTACTATAAATGAAGATTGTCCTAATAACAGAGCATGTGCTCGAGAGAAATGTATTGACCCGTGCATAGGATCTTGTGGTGTGAATGCGGAATGCCGTGCAACGAATCATTTGGCTATTTGCAGTTGTTTGCATGGCTACCGAGGCGATCCATTTGTTGGTTGTAATATTTATAAAGGTATTACCAATCAGTCATAAACTATATTAATATGTCAATAAATGTATCACAAAATAATTATTCCAAAAACATGTATTTTTAAATAATGTAATTCTTCGTTTTTTTTCAACAGAATCTGTTATTCCGCTGTACGAAGAACCATGTGCACGTAATCCGTGTGGAATCAACACGAGATGCGATAACGGAACGTGCTCCTGCATCCCTGGTTATCATGGAAATCCTTATGTCGAATGTCGACCGGAATGTACTAGTGACAACGAATGTCAGAAAACCATGTCTTGCATAAATTACAAATGTATTGATCCCTGCAGAGACGCCTGTGGAGTAGATGCAATTTGCAATGTATATAATCACATCGCCATCTGTGAATGCCCAGCGCCACTTAAAGGCGATCCGTTCATATCATGCCAACGAGTTCTTGGTATGTTAATTTAAATAAGCATCATTATGTATATATTTTTGAACTATTTGTTCATTACTAACTTTCATTTCACAGCACCGATCGTAACGGATCCTTGTACACCAAATCCATGTGGACCTAATACGATATGTCGAGCTGCCGGTACTGTAGCGCACTGTTCATGCCGTCCGCCAATGTACGAGGAACCTCCGAGTTGCCGGCCGGAGTGCCGCATTCACTCCGATTGCTCGTCCGACCGCGCTTGCCGCAATAATAAATGTCAGGATCCGTGTCCGGGCGCATGTGGAGCGCATGCCGTATGTCAAGCTAGATTACACTCGCCAATTTGTAGCTGTCCTCCGATGTTTACCGGCGATCCATTTATACGATGCATGCCAGGTAATATTAAAAATAATTTTAACCGGGAAAAACTGTTTATTCTTGTTTAATGTTTTAATTAACTTTTACATTGTACTTTTTTGGCAGTTTTAAGTGAACCTAAAACAAAATCACCTTGTCCGGATTGCGGCCCTAACGCGGATTGCATCGATGGAAAATGTCGCTGTCAACCTGCCTTCTTTGGAGTACCTCCATTCTGCCGTTATGAGTGTCTCAGTTCTAGCAACTGTGACTGGAAACACACATGTTTAAATAGACGTTGCGTTGACCCTTGCCCCGGAGCGTGTGGCCTCGCTGCAGTGTGCACTCCAATCGCTCACGAGCCTCGCTGCAGTTGTCCCCCAACAACTTCTGGAAATCCTCTTATAGCATGTCGACCCATCGAAACAATTCGTAAGACAAACGTGGAAGATTGCTTTTGTTTCAAATTCGTATCATCGACGATTTTGCTAGATAGTTATGTTCGTGACGGGTGCGAGCAAGCAAACTTCTTTTCACTTTTAAAACTTGGCATGGGTTTTACAAGTAAAAATAAGTGAGCCGCTCGTTTTTAAAACGCGTAAAAATCGAAAGCTATAAACGCGCTTTATTTATTTGCTGCGACAAGATATGGACAATTTTAAACCCAATTCATGATTGTTAATTATAATTCCACAGCAAAACCACAACCAAACGATCCATGTAATCCTTCTCCTTGCGGGCCGGGAGCAATTTGCCGTACGAGAGGAACTAGCGCGTCATGCGAATGTGAACCTGGCTTGCGTGGAGATCCCTACTCCGGATGCCGCCCAGAGTGCGTTGCAGACTCTGACTGTTCGCCGACGCGAGCGTGCATGCGCTCTCATTGCCGTGATCCATGTCAAGGAACCTGTGGAGTTGGGGCTGAATGTGAAACCGTTAACCATATTCCATTGTGTTCATGTCCACGAGGAACGAGAGGAAATGCCTTTGAAAGATGTGAAGTTGTCGCATCACCGCCACCATGTTCACCATCCCCTTGCGGACCGGGTGCACTTTGCTCTGTAGTGAATGACAACGCGGTGTGCTCGTGTCCAAGCGGCACTAGTGGTAATGCTGCCTCGTCCGGCTGCCGACCTGAGTGCGTAGTGAGCTCTGAATGTCCGCGTGATCGTGCCTGCGTGCGCAACAAGTGCACTGACCCTTGCGTTGGCGCCTGCGGTAACGGCGCTATGTGCCGCGTTTTCGACCATGCCCCTATATGTTCTTGCCCACCTTCCACCACTGGCGATCCATTCATAGATTGCAGAGTTAGAGAAACTCCACCAACCTCTCCATCAGTTTTCGATCCTTGCGATCCTAATCCGTGTGCACCTCACGGCACATGTCGCGACGGCTACTGTACTTACCCCGAATGTATAGTTAATGACGACTGCCCCGGAGATAGATCTTGCATCAACCGAAAATGTTCAGATCCATGTATCAATGCGTGCGGTATAAACGCAATATGTACTGGTGTAAGACACAACGCAGTCTGCTCATGTCCAGTAGGATACACAGGCTATCCATTTGTCCGATGCGATCGCATCATCATCACCACCCCAACTCTACCAGTGCCGGAATGTGAAAGAGATGAACAGTGCGCTGACAATTATGCGTGTATCGACGCACGATGCGCACCTGTGTGTGGACCTACAAACTGTGGATTAAATGCAAGATGCATTGCCAAGCAACACCGAGCGCTTTGCGCTTGTTTACCAGGTTATGAAGGAAACGCTTACACAGCTTGTTACTCTGGTAAGACTATTAGAAATAATTTTCTATCATTAATGTTTCAATAAAATATTAAGAATACATGCAGGTAATTCATGTTGTATATGCATTTCTTACAGTCCAATGTCACAGCAATAATGACTGTCCGGAAGACGAAAGTTGTGAAAGCGGTTCATGTATTAAAGTCTGCTCAAGAATACGTTGCGGCGTTGAAGCACACTGTATTGCACGCGGCCATGTTGCGTCGTGTGAATGTGACGCCGGCGCACAAGGAAACCCGTGGACAGCGTGTCGCCGCGACGAATGTACGGTGGATGATGATTGTCCTGCGTGGTTAGCATGCAGAGGAAAAACTTGTCAAGATCCCTGTCCAGGAGCCTGCGCGCCGGGTGCTCTATGTTCTGTTGTACGTCATGCACCCACTTGCGAGTGTCCCCGCGGCACCCAAGGCAACCCTAAGATTGAATGTCGACAAGGTACGTAAATGTTTACTACAAAACCACAATTTTCAATTTCAATACTCTATACTATATATATTATTCAACAATTTCTTTTCAGTAATACAACAAGTAGAATGTGAAAGCGATGCTGAGTGTGGGCCAGATCTTGCTTGCTTGCAAGGTAGCTGCAGAAACCCCTGTGAAAAGACATCGTGTGGCGTTCGAGCAGTCTGCCGTGTTGCTAACACCCTACCTTTCCGAACTCTTGTATGCGAATGCCCTAAACCCATGACTGGGGATGCATCCGTACAATGTGATCCTAGTAAGTATAACGTGAAACTACGACAAAGATACTTGAAAAATACAAACTAACAGGTATAAAATATCATGTACTTTTATACTTGTTAGTTTTTTACTACACTACTACAATAACCACGTGAGTTCTCTTCCAGCTATTCTATTATTACACAGCATAATTGCATAATTGTAATCATCACTTTCGTAGTCTGTGGAAGATGTGCATATCACATTGCACTTCATCGAATGGGCAAGTATTTTTGAACGCAAGTTGTAGTCCGATAATGTATATTTTTATTTTTCACGAGGGTGCTGTATATACACTTCGAATATGTAAATACGTAATACTTTGAACAACATACCGTTATTTTGTACTACAATTGGTCTCTCTCCTTCATACTGGTTGGGAATTATTGTTTGTATAGGTGTTAATGGATGGCGTAAGGTGTATGGGACCTGAAACAATGTTGATATTATTCTAGGTTCATCTTCAAAAACTAATCGCACTCGCGGTTGATTGTAATTTTAATAACGTACTCTTAAGTATATGCCGTTTCGGATGTATGTATGTGTAAAAAATATTAATTAAATGAGCATTATTTAATACTTACATTATTACACCAGAAGGGCAATGCACTGCTGATGCGGATTGCGGCAACGAGGAGCGCTGTCTAAATGGTCGATGCGCGGCCGCGTGCGACGGCGCTTGCGGTGTTGGCGCGGAATGCCGCGCGGACGCTCATCGCGCCTCCTGCACTTGTGTGCCGCCACTTCAAGGCAACCCTAACGTCGCCTGTACACCAGGTGATTACACCTTTGAAAACTAAATATTAACTTTACGTGCCTTCATAATATCTTTAAAAAAATATTTTAGGATGTAAATGCATTTTAAGTAATATTGGAAAGAACCTTCACCTCTTCGATGCTCTTAGATACTGTATATCGGTAGCTATTCATCTACTTTCATTATACATATATAATATAATAACTTTTTAAATATAAACAATATGAAGAAAAAGTATACCTATACACATAAATTAAAAAACGACAACTAGTATTTGTGATAATTTTTCAGTATCATTAGTTTACCTAGAAGTTTTAGTAGTTAATCTAGCACACTACTTTATTTAAATATTAACGAGTTGATTTCTCAAAAGGTTCCCCAGACGTGTTGTGCACATCGGACTCCGAGTGCGGGTCGGCAGAGGCGTGCGTGTCGCGCCGCTGCGTGTCGGCATGCGCAGGCGCGTGCGGCGCGGGCGCCCTGTGCGACGCGGCGCAGCACCGCGCGCGCTGCCGCTGCCCGCCCGGCACCGCCGGCGATCCTACGCGCAACTGTTACACGCGTGAGTTGCGTTGCTCTATTAAACGATGTTCGAATTTAATCGACATGTGCTTATTTTGTATAATATAGTTATAGAGATCATTGATGTTTGTGTTTATGATTGTATTTTGTAATACATTTCCTATTCCTGTTACTTGGAAGTAAAAGATTTATCTATAAGTTAAATTTTAGAAAAAGTACTCGCAGACTCTATTGACATTATTATTTTTCACTGGATGTAGAGTTTTACGCGTATATATTTAACAGTACTAATAATCACACGACCGATATTTTCTTTGAAATTATAATTTATTTTATAACCTGTTCTAGCCGAGTGCACTGCCGATGACAATTGCCCATTCGATAAGAGCTGCATCAACGGATACTGCCAAGACCCTTGCGCCCTTGGTTCGCCTTGCGGTCGCGACGCCACGTGTGAAGCCATTGCCCATGCAACCACCTGTCGGTGCCCACCTGGAACACAGGGAGATCCTCGACGTGCTTGCGTTTCCGTTCAATGCCATTACAACGAAGACTGCGATGATAACCAAATTTGTAACCGCCTCAACCGTGTTTGTCAACCAGCTTGCACAGAAAATGCCTGCGCACCTGGAGCTCTATGCAGCGCTTCTAACCACCGTCCTGTTTGCACCTGCCCACCTGGACGCACAGGAGATGCATACACACGTGGCTGTGCTACTGTTCAAGTAACGAACGAATGCTCGATAGATGGGGACTGTCCTTCTCCATTGGCATGTGTGAACGCACGTTGTACCGACCTATGTCAAAGTAATCCTTGCGAAGTTGGATTGCTCTGTAAGACCGTGGACATATTACCCCTGCGAGCTGTAGCGTGTGTATGTGCTGATGGAGGTCGCGTCGCACCAGATAGCGGCTGTCGATCGCCACCAGAAGGCGAATGCACTTCCGATTCTGATTGTACCAACACTCATACTTGTCATCGCGGTAGTTGTGTAGAAGCGTGTAAAGCTGCTCCTTGCGGAAGAAATGCACTCTGCGAGTCTGCAGACCACGCGTCTCGTTGCTTGTGCCCACCAGGATATCTAGGAAATCCAAGAGTCGAATGTAACACAGAGCCGCGACAACCCACCGTTTGGGAGTGTTATAGCGACGATGAATGCAATCCAGAACAAGCGTGCACAGAACGAGTATGCACTAACCCATGCGTAGGAGCATGTGGACCCGGGGCATTATGTCGGGTTATTGACCACAAGGCACAATGTACCTGCCCTATTGGATTTACGGGTGATGCTAATACACAATGTGTTCCTCCGTCCGACAAATCAGTGGTACCCGTTGGCTGTAAGGCCAATTCAGAATGTCCGCTGTCCCAGGCCTGTATTAATGGTGCTTGTGCAAACCCATGTAACTGCGGTTCAAACGCTGAATGCCTCGTAATAAGACACCATCCAGTTTGTTATTGTGAACGTGGATATTCAGGAAACCCGTATACACAATGCACTACAGTTGGTTGTTCAGCGGACAGCGAGTGTTCGGATAGCGACATGTGTTACAACGGCGCGTGCGTAAGTCCTTGCGTGGTCGAGGCACCATGTGCCATTAGCGCTCAGTGTTATGGACAATCTCATCGATCCAATTGTCGCTGCCCAACTGGAACTACTGGAAATCCGTACACGAAATGCCAAGCTTCTCAATGTGAAGTAAACTCTGATTGTAACGACGACAGTATCTGTCTCAAAGGAGTATGCCTTAATGCTTGCTCTATTGAAGGAGGAAATCCATGTGCTAACAATGCAGAATGTTACGCTCGCAATCATGCGGCTTCATGTAAATGTCCACCTGCTCTACCGCTCGGTGATCCTCTCACACAATGTCTGAAGGTCTCAGTAGTGGGCGAACCGGATTGTCGCATGGACAGTGACTGTCCTAGCAGCCACGCTTGTCTCAGAGATGAATGTCGTGAAGCATGTACAGAATTGAAACCATGTAAGGGTAATTCCCGTTGTTCGGTTTCTGACAGTATACCATTCCGTACATTAATTTGCCGTTGTCCAGAAGGATATACTCCCGATGAAGGTGGTTCATGTAAACCGGCTCAACTTCCATCTTTAAGTTGCTCAACTGACAATGACTGCAACGATCAAGAGTCGTGTATCAGCCGCATCTGTCGAAACCCCTGCAACTGCGGGGAAAATGCTGAGTGTTTTGTACGCAATCACAGACCAGTTTGTTCGTGTCGCGAAGGATTTGATGGTAACCCCTACCATATATGTCGAACGGTTGGTTGTCGCACAGATTCTGAATGCGAGTCTCACCAAGCTTGCGTCAATGGTAATTGTGTTAGTCCTTGTTTATTAAACAGCACTTGCGGTCCGAATGCAGAATGTTATGTCGAAGGAAACCATCCTCTTTGTCGATGTCGCTCAGGATTTGAAGGAGATGCTTTCTTAGGTTGCAATCCTGTCGAATGTAGATCTAACGGGGATTGCCCACTAGATAAACAATGTCATGCTCACAGATGTGTGAACCCATGCCAAGGCAAGCACCTATGTGGAAATAATGCAGTTTGTTTAGTAAGAAATCACATGGCGGTATGCAAATGTGAACGTGGTTACAGTGGCAGTCCATATGTGGAATGTAGACTACAAATTACACCAGAATGCTACGTTGATGGCGATTGTCCTTCAAAGTTAGCTTGTTTATCTTCAAAATGCGTCAACCCATGCACAGCTCTTCAACCATGCGCTACTCCCGCCCAATGCGAAGTTTCACCAACATTACCAGTTCGCACAATGCTTTGTACCTGCCCGCCTGGATACGTGAGTAGCGGTGGAGGGGTATGTCGACCTTCAACTCCAATATCAGAAGTTGCCTGTGAAATAGACAATGATTGTACTTCAAATCATGCTTGTGTTTCCTCCATTTGTAAGAGCCCATGCCAGTGCGGACCTAACTCTGACTGTCAAATAAAGGACCATAAACCAGTATGTGCCTGCAGACCTGGTTTTATCGGTGACCCAAGGACCGGATGTTATGAAATAATATGTCAAGCTGATACTCAATGCGCTGATGATGAATCATGTATCAACAATCGATGCGTGCCCGTTTGCTCTATCGAACCAGATATCTGTGGGCAATCCGCAGAATGTTACAGCATAGAACATCGAGCGTCATGTCGCTGCAAGATAGGCACAATCGGAAATCCATCAGTAGCATGCACACCAATTAGTTGTCGTGCTAATTCAGATTGCCCATCAGATAAGTCATGTGTAAATTCAAAATGCGTGGAACCTTGTCAACGCGGTACATGCAATGACCCAGCTGAATGCAGAGTTCATCTGCACGAAGTGTCATGTTTCTGCCCACCAGGATACGAAAGCACTGATAAGGGATGTAACAAAACTGAATCTCGTTGCAATTCTGATTACGACTGCCGTTCGAGCACAGTTTGTCTGGAAGGCAAATGTGTCAATCCATGCCTGGAGGCTAAACCATGCGGCGTTAGCGCTGAATGCAGAGTTGCTGATACATTACCTGTTCGCACTATGATCTGCGAATGTCTACCGGGGTACAAAGGAAACGCTCTCGTCGAGTGTACTCCTTATAAACCACCAATTACAACGTGCATCGACGGTCAAGGCGTGGACATCAACGGCGAATGCGTGCCTTGCTTGGAGCATGAAGGACGCGTAGTGGACGCGCGCGGGCGTTGCGTGTGTGACACGGCTCGCGGTCTGGTCCCACGCGGGGACACGTGTATGCCCATCGGTTGCCGCACCAACAGCGAATGCGATGACCGCTCCGCCTGCATCAACGGCAAATGCGTGGACGCGTGCGAAGCCGAGCCTTGCGGGCTGCAGGCCACCTGTGAGGCGAGTGGACACCGCTCGCGTTGCACTTGCATAACTGGATACGTTGGCAACCCCAGACTCTACTGTAACACCAGTAATACACCCGATATTAAATACCGCACAGACTTCCCGCTGCCGGATATGCAGGTTTCCTGCGAAGCTGAAGGCGTACGAGTTAGTCTAAAGATAAAGGACTTCAATGGAGTTTTGTATGTAAAGGGTTACAGTAAAGACGAACGGTGTCGACTAATCGTTCATACACCGGAGAATCAGGAAAGTCCTGTCGACTTCACTGTTCATTTCGGTGATTGTGGATTGGTCCATGTAAACGGTCTTGCAAGCTTTGTGCTCGTTATGCAAAAGCATCCAAAATTGGTCACCACGAATGCGAAAGCATTCCACATCAAGTGTATTTATAAGACTGGCGAGCGTAACGTATCGCTAGCCTTCAACGTCTCGATGTTGACTACTGCTGGCACTATAGCCAATACAGGACCACCACCAACTTGCTCCATGAGAATAGTATCTCGTAGTGGAGACGAAGTAAGCTCAGCTGAAATAGGGGAAAACCTCGTCCTCCAAGTTGACGTTCAGCCATCAAGTATATACGGAGGATTTGCTCGCAGCTGCATTGCTAAAACTAGCGAAGTAGCTACAAATATAGAAAACGAGTATACTGTGACGGACGCGGACGGATGCGCGACCGATGCCGCGATCTTTGGCGAGTGGGAGCGCAGCGAGGATGGCAGCGCGCTCCGAGCTTCCTTCAACGCCTTCAAGTTCCCCAGCAGCGACAATATACGATTCCAATGCAACATCCGTGTTTGCTTTGGAAAATGCCAACCGGTCAATTGCCGAGGTTTTGATGCCTTCGGTAAGCGAAGAAAACGTTCGATCGACGGCGACGGCCCCCTTCTGGGTCAATTCCGCGAGGAGGTCACCGTCGAGTCCAATCTGATCCTGACGATGGAGCGGCGCAATCCGTCTCAGATCGCGCGCCAGCGCGACGGCTCGGGCGGCGCGGGTGCCGCGGGCGCCGCGGGCGGCGGCGACGTGTGCGTGTCGGCGGCCGGGCTGGCCGTGGCGCTGGCGCTGACGGCGCTGCTCGCGCTCGTGGCCGTGGCCGCGGCGGTGGCGTGCTGGCTGGTAGCGTGGAGGCGCGCGCGGCCGCCGCCCGCGCCGCTGCCGCACCCGCCCGACTTCCCCAACCCGCTGTTCCAGCGCTAAGCGTGCTAGTCCGCGCCCCGCTCCTCCGCCGGCGCCGGGCGGTGGCGGCTCTTCTCTCTCGTGGGTTCCAGCGCGCCGCCGGAGGACCGCCGGGCGAGGGCGCCGCGAGCGCCCCCCTCGCTTGCGCTCGCAGCGCCCTGCTTAGTTTATTTTTATATTTTTACTTTATTATGTGGACTCGACGCCTCCTTCGAACTTTGTGATATGCATAATATAAATATTCGAAATCACCGTAACTTTTTGTAAAATAATTATTGACTTTAGTATGTAAGCAATTAAAATAATATTAATAATAATATAACAGTTGTATTATTTACTTACTTCCAAAATTAAAACTCCGTGTAGAATAGAAGTCTAAAATTTAAGAAGCTGTCATCATTTGTATGTTATGTTATCTTAATTCAAAAGTTTTTTAGTACTTAGGAAAACATTAAAATAAACATGAGCAATTTTAAATTCTCAAATTGTATATTAACTTATGACTGCTCATCCGGAAAAGCAAATCGCTGTATTATTTAAGATAAGCAATCAGGTGGCAAACAAAGCAGCTACGTAATGTCGTGATATCTGATTGTGATGATCTTTATCTAATACGTCTTATCCTTTCAATCCAAAAATAAATGCAGGTCAAATTCTACACCTTTTCAATTCCACTAGTATGCTGTTTGCAGATACAGATGCAGATGCCGACATCTATCGAACGTAACATTGTGCGTTATTCAAATTTTTTATTTTTTATGTGTTGCCGCAGGCAAACGAGCAGACGGGCCACCTGTTGTTAAGTGGTTACCGTCGCCCATGGACATCT
>DWIE01000582.1:0-14045 GCA_018248235.1 Choaspes benjaminii | reverse complement strand
TTTGTACTGCGTATGCCACCTTTACATCGAAACACAAGTAATGCAAACAATTAGGAAATTCGTCTCGCCGCAGGAATCGAAGTTACGACCTCACGTTTCGCAAAGCGGCTCATCAACGTCTGGGCCACGGAGGTCGTCAAATCGTCATTATCAGGTTGCTATATTATTGTTGGCATTTTTTTTCTGTTATCTATGTTTCATATATTGTACAGTAGCACACGTGTCATAGTTAAATCATGTCCGATTATATATTTATCATAACTCTATCTTGTAAAATAACGGTTTTTCATACATATTCTCTTCCCTTTTTCCACCACCTTAGGAATTGAATTTCCGTAAATCCTTCCATAGCTCACCTATAGTGAAAAGGTACTTTCATACAAATTTTCACAACGCTACTTTCCGACCCTACAACTACAACCTACTTAGATCCATAGTACCTTAAATTATTTTTATAATTTTATTAAGCGAGTACAATTGCAATAGATATCTTATTTATTAATGACTGTTTCGCCTATAATTCAAATTTCCATTTCTAATCATTTAAACAGAGATGCATTTGGTGTTAAAGAGGTTAATAGATAATCGGGTGGATAACATAAATTTCCATGTTATTTATAACACCACAAGCGGATATCATGCGGGATTATGGTAATGCGACCCAAACAAAACACGCCGAAGCGTGTGTCGAGTATTAGCCTAATGAAGACATTATCCCAAATCTGTAATCACTGAAAGCACTCGTTGGATAACACACGTATTATCATGATGACACTCACTGAACAGGAAAAGGTGGGAGACTCAAGTTTAACCTCTAGACGTATATGCATTATGGTCTTTATTTTCATTGCAGTAAGGTATTCTAAAGTGTCTGATAAAATGGCTCCGCTGATGGCAGGTGAACGCGGCAGATTATAAACGTAATCGCTTAATGCACGTCGTTAAAAAGGTGATTTATTTTCACATTTATGATGCACATAAATATGACGACCTCCGTGGCGCAGACGGTGATGAGCCGCTTTGCGAAACGTGAAGTCGCGGGTTCGTGTATTTATCCGTAGGTATCGCCACAGATGAACATCGTACGCGTTTCGCCAGTTATTTTTAGGTTGAAAATACGACGTTTTATCCAAATACTCTAATGCAGTTACATTCTGAAACTGTCCTTTTCGTAGGTTCGCGAATAATTGAATAATTTTGATAAAGTCAAATTACTAATTGTGAAATAGAGATGTAAGTGGACCACGGATTTAAAATCTTAAATAATTCAACGGAAATAATTATAGGCATTTGGGTCTGTAGTCTCACGAGTGAAAAATATTACACTCGTTAGTGGCAGCGACTTCCTGAGGCGCCAATTAGTTGCAGCCAAGATTTGTGACAGGACTATCTTCAACCAAAAGAAGTTCTTTGTTTAAAAACTGGACGTTCTCATTTTGAAATAGAAAAGAAAAAAATTAAATGAAATTTAGTACAAAGTCAGTTTGGACGCTGAAGAAGAACATTTATTAGTATATAATTACTAATATATTGGCATATATTGAATCGTACTTTTATGGGGCAAAAAAAATCTTGCTGAATTGTATTAATACGCTATGGTTATAAATTTAAAAGTGTGAGGGTACATTATATTATAAAGGTATATGTTGGTGTAGGTATAACAGAATAAAAGCTGAATTATATAGGCAAATTAATTTCTACCTATAGTTAAATATTTAATGTTGTTCGTGATAATACGTTAAGTTATTTGTAAACCAACGTAAATCGTTTATTATAACGTAATATTTATAAAACTGTGAATTACTACTGTAACTATAATATAAGTAGGTAATTAAAGTAGCTAGTGGTATTTGTGTACCTAATCTTTAGGGCGCTCTGACTGGAAGATACAGATTTTTTGTCTGTTTGCTGTAACATTTAAGTAGCCGTACGTACTGGCTTTTCTCCTTGATGTAGGACGCTGGTAAGCGATAGAACCTCCTGCAAGTGTGGATTTCGAAGTGCTGGCTTTCTTAACTCTGGTGGCAAACGTTCTTCTTCATGCCGTACGGCGACTACAGCTGGGTGGGGCGGAGGGAGGCTACACACGCAGTGTACGCTCACGACTAGTATTAAGAATACTGACTTCATTTTGACGAGCTATAAAAACAAAAATTAAATTATTTTCAACCATTCGTTTATTCGTTCGTTATTTATATCGTTTGTATAATATTTTACACAATTGCACATACACACACTGTGCCACCTTTTTAATTTATGGTAGCCAGAGACAAGTTGTCCTCACTGTAAGTTCTGACAAACCTCACGCGTTTTCTCTACATTAACAAATCTTTTTAAGCAATTTCACTAGTTTCGTATACTCCTGATCCAAGTCCGTTCGAGAACGTACATAATCTGATCAATATACGATCGTGACAAAATATTATATATTTTAGTTATGTTCCTTAAATACTACTGAATACAAAATATCCGTAGTATATAAATTTATATCCTAAATTACGCAGATTCAGGTTTTAAGTGATGTCAAGAAAAAGTTTGTGTACAGCTGTTATGTATAGTTAGACAGCATGTAGAGTTATGTCCAAATGATATTTTTTCCTAGGATTTTGGTTCTTAATTCACCAGATCCAGATATAAATTGAAAAAAAAGTAGTATTAAACCGCATTTTATGAACATTTCTGTGCATGCCTAAAATAAGCGTAGCATTTCATGCTTGTACCTATCACAAATATAATAGATAGAATGCTTTGAAGGCCGAACTAGTAAAGAAACTTTACTTTCAAAACACCATTAAACCATTGGCCAATGCTCGTGAATCTTCTACATCAAAACAACAAATTATGCTTTGCGAAACTATACGACCACGCCACGTGATTTTATGACCACAACCTTTAAATCGTGGGGGTATAATCAAATAACATTCTCAGTAGTTCCTAAGCTGTCGAAACTCCTCAAGATAGACGATGTGCTGTTCATTGACATTTCAATTGCTGATATGTTATAACAAATCACCTCATTAATTAATTACATTCATCCACAAACATTGTTTATTTGCTAATATAATTTCGTTGTAATTGAGAGTTTCACCTTTACCCCTTAAATGCTACGTTGTCTTATAATTATTTACCAACAGCCTACGTTGGCAGAGAAATAGTGAAAATTCTAAATCTTTCAGTTTGTATTTCATGTTAAAATTTATTACAAATAAATTGTTATTCATAATCTGTGACGAATAATTAGATCTGTTCCACGGATATTAATATTCCTAATAAGTTAATTACGTAACAGTAAATTGCTTTTGTATGCTAAACAAACAACAAATCAAATGTTGGTCAAGGTGTGACTGTGTGAGATACATTTGGCTAAACCGGTTACCGGCTTGCATAATTCTGTCGGTTGATGACACTATCGTAGGAAGTCGGTTTCGTCAGTGCATTCTCATTTTTAATTTTTTAATAGCTATGTTAACACCAATGTGCTTTTGCTCTACCAAACAATGTAATTTATTTTATTATTTATTAATTTATGTTGCTTACATCCATCGACCTCACCATATTATAAAAGCTAGCAAGTGGGCATTGCTGATTGAGTGGTAAAATCTATTCAGGTTCGCCGGGGAGTGTTTCACCATCAAACCTATTTTTGCTATGAAACAACTCTTATGAATTGTGTTTCAGTTTGAAATATACATAATACATAAGGTACCTACGTAAGGTGATTGGTGCGGCTACATTGATCACTTAACACTAAATTAGGGTTAGCTCTAGGTTCGTTCTCATTGTTGTCACTCTGTTATTTGTATGACTTCCACACAGCATATTTATTTTTCATATAAGCTACAAAAATATCTAAAAACAATTAACTTAATATATTAAAATCAATCAGCACTAATAATAATCAGGCTAAAGAGTGTAAATATAAAGTTAAATGAAATTAAAATGAATTGAAAAAGGAAAAATTTACTTGATTTAAAAATGCACTTGTCTATAATTAAATAAAAACAATTTAATCTTACCGCAAAATGTATTTCAAGTCAAGCTATTCTGTCACACGAACTTATTCACAAACACAGACACTGGTTGCGCATCAACTTTAAAATGTACATTGACGAAATTATAATGAAAGACTGCAAGGCAGTTACATTCGAGGAAGGATCATTAGATTCTGAAGAACAGATGCAAGCGGTGTTAAGAGAGCGGTGTACCACTACCGTTGGTATTGCGGCAATCGCATTCTTGCCGTTTGTATAATACAAATAAACACTTATAAATAATTAATTACTCACCTGATTTCAGATTATGCGTTTTTGATTGCCGGAACGCAACGATTTCTTACTGCTTTCTATGTAATTTATTTTTTTGTTATGACCTAAATTTGTTTTCGGTATATGTCATTAGGAGTACTTAATAGAAACTGAAAATAAATTAACTGCTTAATGTAACTTGGAAGAATACATGCCATGTTAACGAAAATATAGTTCATTTCAGGGAATGAACATTAAGGTATTTCGTTTTGAATAAACAATGAGGGATGGTGAATATTATAAATGTGCAATATTTTTATTTATTGCTTATCATTATGTTTTCATTTATTATATGTAATTTTAAAACTGTTTCGTAAACGAGGTTACGTAGTCCACCGGATGGTGGCTTGTGAAGACAATAAAACACAATCAAGATCGACAGACGACGAAGTTCCGGCATTCTGTATAAATGTTACCTGGAATACCTTAACCCCAAAGCACCATAGTGAGATCACTGCTCTTTCACGGCAGAATTAGGTGTCAGTAGCGTAACTTGTTCCAGACGGACCCTGTATAAATTATTACTGAAACGCGTTCCGTCTAACTAAGATATTTAAGGGAGATTGTGGATAACATTTTACTAATACTTCCTTAGACATGTCGGGGCTCCTGTAGCTTAGGAGCCCCATGTCATTGATATGTGGGAGCTGCGCCCTTGTTGAAAGTACCATTATTTGTAAAATATCCAGTCACAAAACTAAACATCTCTAGCTCCTTACAAAATCAAACTTGCGACGCCATGTTTCATACACCGGCTTTAGGGAGATTGCCAATGAAATTATTTTAAGTGTCACTGATGGCGCCAAATATCTAGCTGATAAGATCACAAATTATACTTTTAATAAGGAACCTGTTTATTTGTACTAGTGATCATTATTTTATGTTTATATAACACTCGGTGAGGTAACTAACTATTATGAAATTGTATGACTCAGTTCTAAATTCTTATCACAGGCATTATTCACTATGGCACAAACAAATTTCACGCTGAAGTCGACAGTCACTCAAAATTCAAATTTGATAAAATCAGAAAATTAAATAAGGATATTTTGTATGCCACGCCACGGGTTCTGATATCAATAATAATGGTATTAATAATAACATTAAAATTTATTATTAAGTAATAAAGTTAATTTTTTTTACGCAGATTCTACGATGTTCAAAGACACTTGCGTGGTTTGACATGGCGAAACAGGCTGCAGACATATATCGTTCAGTATATTCTACACATATGACTGCAACGTTCAAACAAATTAATTACTTATTATTTTCAATAATAAAGATTCTGTCATTAGACAGAAGGCTTGCTTAGATGATCGGCGTACTGTGAAGTGATATTCATATCTGACTACACCTTCTGATAAATACAGGCTTGAGTTATGAATTGAAGTCATTAATTAAATTAAATTATTATTTAAAGATTAAATACATGTTTCTTTGTTTACGCTGTGATACGATTGATGGAATTGTTCTGAAACTTTACTAGGTTGTTGAGTGCATCTGCAAACGATTCTGAATTACTACTCATACAACTATAACATAATAAAATTTCGATATCATTATTACAAATGATTATCCCCTAATCTTAGGTATGTAAGCCAAGTCGCACTGAGAATTCGTTTTCGTTTATATTTCTTCTAAAACTGATATTTCTGTGGAAAATTCTGTATCCAAATGTCACAGAATTAGAATTTTGTATAATGCTCGTGACTACTTTATTGAGAGGTTAATAAAAAAAATGTATCTTCCGTGAAAAAAAGCTTTAGGTAATCATTTATAGCGTCAGTTCCCACAAAGACATAAATGATTTTTGTCTATTTACCACTTTGACTAGTTATAATAGTTTGCATAATTTAAATATCTGTTACATCCGGTGGTATTTGTGGCATAAACTTAGTAAGGACAAGGACAAAGATTACTCAACAAAAGCAACGCGAATCGGTTTGCGCAAACGCACGTGACTGGTGTTAGCAGAATCGGAGAAAGGATACAGAGTGCGATGATCGCGATGACCGGCTAGTCGTAATAACTCTTGTTAGTCAAATAACACAGAAAAAACAGAAACTTCCTAAACGATTGTACATACGCCTTACGTTGCAGCCAAAGGAAACGTGAAGTTAGTCACAAAATTTATCTACCACCGTAATGGCGACCGGAAACGAATTACCCTCTTTTAGGGGAACGAAAGCGCAGTAAGTTAATAGTTTAGTTGAGTAAACAATAAATAAACTAATATATAATAAAACAATATATTTATAACATTGAAAGTCCAGTATTTTATTCTGTTTGAAATGTGCTCGCGGTTTCTGATTTTTTTCGGTGTTCTATTGTGCTAGTGTAACGAAGTGCACTGTGCACTACAAACGCAATACTTGCTATGATAATCTCGAGCTATAAGGTTGCCGCCACGCATTATGTCATTGCACCGATCGAATTATTTGCAGGAACGGGCACAAGCAAAACAACTTTAATCTCATTACACACTTTATAGCTAATATTATTAAGTATTAGCTGTCCGCCATGCGTCTCCTCCTGTAAATTCTAGCTTTTTTCGATATGTATTTCTGTACGTTTTGAATAATGACTAAATATCCTTAATTTCAATCATCCCTACATTTTCTAATTAACAACTGTGGTGAGAAGCCATGTAATGCATCAATCCTTGGATTCCGGAAAAGTGCTATTGGGTTTTCTTGATTAGAAAAATATCAGTAGTAGCCCGGAGTAGTAAATGACAATAGGTTCGGGTAAATACAGGTGTAAGTTATATTAATCCTTTAAGGATACCTACATATACACATACACCTACATTTTATACAAACATGAGACTACAATACTAGCAGCTAACTCACATTTAATTCACAATCCAGGCAGATGAATTAAAAACAATATATATGTATATCACAAAGTTCTTTCTTCATCAAGCGATATTTTATGCAATGTCTCAAAGTCAAAACATAATTGTTGGTGGTTCTGAGACGGTCAGATCATTGGGCAACACGTTTCGTAATCTGTTTGTTGCAGGTGCTCATCACGTGAATCACATAGCTATTTTATTAGAAGCCGAATAAAAAACCTTGAAAACCATGTTCACAGACATACAAAACTTTTATCGAACGTAAGTATAGGTACTCGTACAGAATTAGATAAATAATCGTAGATCTCGTGACAATGAAAAAGTGGGGTTAATTCCTGAATCAATAACTACGAACCGATCAGTCATCGTTAACCCGACATCAAGGTTTGATTTTATCGCTGTAATAGAATATTTAACAACCTTTTAAACTCTGACTTTTAAACAAATGCTGCATTTAAAAAGTAATTTTCTATTGTCTATAATTCCGTTCAGTTGACGAACGACTTCTTTCGACTCACAAATTTATAGGACACCTACGATGGAGCCGACTTTACACCACTCGCCGTACGTGTTAGCATATAGACGTCGTAAACAAAGAAAGATCACAAAACCTACGAAAATCGAGACTTTAAAACAAAGCGTAAAGACGGTGAGCAAGGAGTATTGCGCAGAGTCTTCTATTTGTGGACTCAAGCACCTCGTCGATGACAACACCCCATGCATAGAACGGTACGTGTACGGTACTAATGTGAAAGTACTGGCGAGTGTGCAACGTTATGAACTTGTTTAGGTAGTGGCTTTGGCTGGTCTCATAATGACGAGTTCTACTGCCTTTAAGAGGTGACTTACGATTACATCACGCACTGCTTAATGTAATGTCGTTTAAAATATGACTTGAGACTAAAAGTGCCCAGTATTATGTTAAACATATAAAGCGCAAAGTGGAGGCTGTCTGTTAATTTGAGAAGGACATATCTGATCTGAAAATAAACTGCAATGGTATTCAGCAAACAAGACTTACATAGTGCTGCATCACTTGATTGAGATCTTCACCAGATACCTTAGAAATATTTGTCGTGAGAACTTCCATTGTCACATAGTGAAGTTTACATATAATATATGACACCAAAGTAGTTTATAGTCGTAAAATATTAACAATAGGGTTGTTTTATCATTCACAAGAAGATATTGTGTACTCGTTGAAGACCTTGCTATTAGAATTAAACAAAGAGATCAACTTGCTTACCACTTTCAAGGCAAGATGGATTACCTTTAGGCTATGTCCTTAATTATTTCATTGTATTACATTTAATCCGCGCAGGAAATCTAGTTATTTGACTATTTATAACCAAATAAGAAATGATTACTAATCGTACGATATTTTTTTAAGTAATCTTTTTTACTTGGGTTTAAATATCAACAAAAAGTAAGCTTTGTTGTCTCACCTCTTCGTTGAAAATAATTTTATTATATATTTTGAGTTAATTATTATGCATAACATAATACATATATATGTCATTAATGATTGCTAATAATATTTTATTTTTATGGTATTATGTAGTCTACTTCTTATTTCGTTATGGACCTGGAGACGGTGAAAATGAAAAAATGTGTAAGTAACATTGGAATAGCAACAAAAGCATGCATCGTCATATAGGTTTTAAAATATTTGGCCTTATTCCTGACCAGAAATCACACGTAAAACCTTCACAAACTTATTTGTAACTAATTTTCACACAGGATTATTTGGGTACTAACGTTAATAGGTGCGTTAATATTCTCCGTGTCGCTGGTATGGATCACGTTCAGAAAATACTATAGAGCCCCGTTGGTAACGACCCAGATGCCCGAAGGAGTGTCCGTCAGTAAAATCATATTTCCAGCCGTCGGAATTTGCACCAACAATAGGATTAGTAAAAAGGCCATCGCCAACTTGGCCCGAAATTTGTGAGTATCTTTTGTAACTCTAGACGAAAAAAGTTTCACTCAATAATAAAATAGAGGTTTATTCGAGATATTTATTCCATGAAATTATAAAAATAGAATAGTTAAAGGTAACTACAATAAAATATGTAACTTAAAAAATATTTTCTGCTTATTGAAAATCTCACTACTTGTACCGCTGCATGGGATGGAAAAAATAAACTTCTCCCTCAAGTTAATGACTATATTCGTACGTAGGTACGTACACTACACGTAACTACATGGTTGTAAACATCATTGTTCCTTGTTGTTTTTTATGCATCTTTGCGTTCCAATTAAGCCTGGCTGAGCACACCGCTTCACAAAAAAGTTCGGTGACGCTATAATGGCCAGTAGGGTCAGCAGCACATATCCTTAGAAAAAATTTAACATAATACTACAATTGAAAGTATAAACTACTAACTTACTACTACTACTGCTACTACTACAATTCTGTTTTGAACTACTGTTCTGTTTAGAAATAGATATCTATAAACAGAATGGTTCTAGTAATTATTTGTCAATATTATTATTATAGTATTATTTTGAATTAGATTTAATTTATGTCTCATGATGTTTAAAAATAGCGCTAAAATATTTCGTGACCTGGATTGTTTTTGGGTTGTTGTACACAGATTACAGGAGGAACGTAACAAAAAGTACAATGAAGAGGAAATGCTATCACTTCTGATGGGTTTAGGGATGCTTTACAATTTCCAGCCAATGAGTGATAAAATTGTCCAGCCGATGCAACTTCACCGTGCTTTAGGTGACTACGATGTTAACGAACTCATGCGCAATGTGAGTAAATTTATTCTAAGCGACATTAAAAACTTTAACGGGCGGATGAACAATCGTGTTCAACGAGATTGGTACTGCCGTCACTTCGATTGGTGCCATGAAACAGCAGTGTTCGCACTACTCGTGTTTCATTGTAAATGGTGTCATATGTTCGATCAGCGTCCTTAGAAGCACCTTATCTTTGGTTACAAATGTCATGGGCCACCACCTGGGTGGGTAACCATTTACCACTATGTGGACTACCAACCTATATGGTACATCAGAACATAAGAAAATATCTATTTTATAAGGAAATTTAGCAACAGTAACTAATCCAGCACAGTCTTTCTTTTCGCACAGTAAATATTGTTTTATTACAATACCTTTCTAGTGTAAGAAAAAAAAGTATACAATATGTAGTGTTAAAACCAATGTCCATATATTTGTTTTTCATGGCTTCCAAATAAATTAACATTTTATAATAATACGAGTGTACCTACTAGTAACATATCTTATATTGTATAATTATTGTACTTAGACGGAAGTTTCAAGTTTACATATAAAGGTGTAATTTCGGAATAAACGCTATTTACCGCAAAAATAAATATTTAAAAGAAACTACTAACGCCATTTATTGAATCATTGAAGTACTAGCATTGTTGATATTGATTTGCTGATTTAATTAATTTACAATGTACATATCGTACAATTTGGACATCAAATTAAAAAAAACGTGAAGCTCCGTCGCCCAGATATTACATTTTAAAGATTTGTATATGTACCAGGAAACATATATTTGGTATATGAATGTAAGTCAATTTGAAAGGTCTCTCCAGCTCAGCTTATTCAAGGAAGCATGTATTAGATTATATATAAAGCATCGAGTATGTACAACACAAGCGTAGCTACAGTTTGCCCGCTCGTAGGAAGCCGCGACAAAATAAAATTGATATCACAGCGCCGCGGGCGATCCGAGAAAAAGCATTTCGAAATAAATGACTTTTTAAATTTCATCGTTGCACACAGTTTCTCTATCAATTGTCGAGGCTCTCTCCACGTAACTGGATTCCGCAGGCATTTATTGTGTGCGACACAAGATCGAGACTTTTATGATACAATCCACCATAAACTGTATTCTAAAAGCTATTGGTGTATTGTGAACATTTTTTTACGTCATAATACTTCATGACTGTGCTATTGCACATGGGCTTGCAGTCCGTTTGGTGGTAAGTGATTACTGCAGCCCATGTCATCTGTGATCAGGACCACAGATGCGTTGCCAATCTTGAGGTTGAAGCTTGAATGTCTCGTACGTATTCTGCATATCATATCACCTTCTTATACTGAAACACAACTAGTGTGAACGCTACTGTGTCACTGCACAAATAAGTGTGACGGTGGTATCAAACCAGTCAAAAATGACTATTCTACCGCCCTTCTAACGATTGATACTGTTAAAAGCTCTTTTCCAAATATGTACTCCCATGCATATTCCTATTCCTACAGGTATGACCTATACGTTTAAGAACTATCTCAAAGACTAGCATCGTATGTGAGGTTAATCATGATCACAGATGTTATTGACACCAGAAGGTAAAGCGCAAGTTCATGTACTGCTTCAGAAAAAAGTTATCCATAGTCAGTTTTCAACTGAACACTCAATGTAGAGACATGGTGTTTGGGTTGCTAATAAGGCATTCTGTGTTACGAGAGATCACTCAAGAACAAATAATCGTGGCATAAGCACAGGTGGGAAGTATTAGTTTGGTGATGGTAATTTATGGGGGCATGATCTCATGGCCTGTATACTCGTAGACTACTTCGGAAGAAAAAATCTCTTCAATATCACCATATTTTTTCATGTTGTGACCGAAATTACTTCAGCTGAACGATTTTAATGCACACATTCAAATCATTACTCAATTTACATAGTAAATTATGCGTGTAAGTTTACTTGCGAGTACGATAGGTACAGGTGTTGAAGGCTACATACACATAGGACGGCAGTTGTTAATGTCTGGCAAGGCAGCGTTCCAATATTTTTACTATAAAAACAAAAAAAAAAGCTTCTCGATTTTCATATATTATTAAGTAACTAAGTAATAAGCATTGAATAAAAATAAACGTATTTTAGAATAATTACGAATTGCATTGAAATTCTATATTTAAAAATATTGCTATAATATATTTTCTGAAATGGTAATTTAAATTGCAAAGAAGTTTTTTTTTTCTAATGAGGCAACAATATACTTTAAAAGTATCAGAATTCGCTATGCCATAGACATGGCTGTTCTAGAATTGATTATATGGGTATATTATGCAAAATATTAATACCGGTAATTTCAAGCGAAATGTAGCAAAGTTCATAGGAAGTTAAGTGCCTACATAGTTGTAAGGTGCAAAAGGAACACGCCGCAATTACTGAGGCTGACATGTGCTCAGAGCCGGTAAGAACTTTCATACACATGTTGCCTCACAAACGTTAAATATACGATATATTTAGCTACAATTTACGCAACAAGTGAAAAGGGTCTGCTCTTATTGAACCCGACGGTGTGGCGAACAATTTTCAAACAAGGAACACAGGAAAAATTAGAAACCGCATAGTCTTACTATGGTACAGCCAACTTTGATGCCAAAAATAATTTTCAAGTGGTTCCCCCACCAAAGTTGGACGGAAACGGTTGGAGACCAACTTTGGTATTGCAGATGTATATAGAAGATGGTGACTGCATTAAGTCGCGCCCGGCAGCAACAGAATTATTTTTTTTAGGATAACGAAATATAAAGACGTGTGAATTAAAAAAAAACATGATACCCACCATTGAAAAAAACATGAAACAAATCTCTCATTATGTATGTCAAACCAACACGATTATAGATTAAAACTATTTCATAGACGATTTGTTTTTTTACCTTATGAAGTAGCACACGGGTTTGTAGCCTACCTGAGGGTAAATAGCTACAGCAGTCCATGACATCTGTATCCACAGATGCGGAGCTGCTTCTGAGGACATAGATCGAACGCCTCGTGTCCTGCGTATGCTTGCTATCACACCCTTACACCGAAACACAAGTAGTGCGGATACTATTATTTAACGGCACATAACCACAGACCTAGACGGTGGTACCGGCCCGGTCAAACATTTTCAATTTCTACCACCCGTAAACTGTTTTGTGGTTTCAATGTACAATGTGGTTTCTATTTTTGTCCATATTCTGTGATTTCAATACCGTAGTATCGCGGGTTTGATAGTGATATCGCGTACAGCTTAGCCTGCTATGTGTTTGCACATAGATTGACACCGGCCACGCATATAAACGACCTGCCTAATCCGAGCAGATCTGGTGTATTTATTTAGCTATACGTTTTCGGTTTAAAATTAAGTAAATACGTTGCAATGTTGATATTGAACGTAAAAAGGTTTAACAATATTATTTTGCCATCAATAACAAAATTACCATTTAAAATATAAAAGTTTTTAAAAAGTGACAAAAAACGCAATAGAGAACAAAATTGTTGTCTCCAAATTTTTCATTTAACTTATAACTACTTTAGACTATGAAATAACAAATATTTCAAAATAAATACACAAATATCGTACTCGCATATGTGCGGAAAAGGTATAACTAGCTTTGCGCGCATCTCATTAATGTCAGTCATAGCGCGTAATGTGTATTACGTCAGGTGTAAGTTTTCAGCGAACGCGCATTCCGCTTAGGCCATGTTCACATTTACTCACTTTCATTTTTACAATGGCGAGACGTTGACTATCGAATTGGCATCAACAAGCCAATAATGGTATTGAATTCTTTAAACAAGTTCAACTTTTATAATTAAGGCGCAAACATGCTTTACGGGTGGTAGAGCATGAATATGTTCGACTGGGTCGGTACCACTGTCACACTTATTTGTGCCGTGAAACAGTAGTGTTCGCACTACTCGTGTTTGCAGCGTTACTGCGTTTGCAGAACACGAGGCGATCGATCTATGTCCTCAAAGGTAGCACTGCATCTGTGATTACAGATGTCATGGGCTGCAGAAGCTACTTACCAGCAGGTAGACTGCTTGCCCGTGTGCTAATTCATAATATAAAAAAAGTTTAAATACATAATTTCTAGGATGTTCATATTGTGCATCC
>DWIE01000581.1:0-14046 GCA_018248235.1 Choaspes benjaminii | reverse complement strand
GTAATGGGCTACAGAAGCTTCTTACCATCAGGCAGACTGCAAGCACGTGTGCTCATTCATAACATTAAAAAAATTGCAACAAATTCAAAAGAAAAGCTCTACAAAAATATGAAATATGACCTGTATATTAGACCGTATTACAAATAAATTGTGACATTAATTATTTCAATGTGTAAATAATTGGTGCTGTGACAGTATATAAATATAGAAGTCTAGACCACCAAGAAAAACGAGCGGATTTTAACTTTATTAAGGGGAGATAAAGGGACGTTCCGTTATAAAATGTTTAAAAATAAGAAACGTAAAGATAACGTAAAAGAAATAAGTTCATTGAAAACGAAGTACAGAGAAATATTCCGTTGGATTTGCACACAAATAGCCGTGATTTCGTATTAGCTGCGGGAGTAAAGGCTCCCGAGAGAGGCATTAAAAGAACTAAGCACAAGCAACGAGTGCGAAGTCTATTTTATCTGTCCATTAATGCGCGCAGAAATACATAATCTTGGCGTTGCGTCTGAATTATCTTGTTTTGATAGCGGGGCTGAAGATGGAGTTTCCTGTGGCAAATTAAAGTTTTATACAAAAGCGTGTTAAGAATAGTAACTACAAACATAATGTTGCTTAAAACTGTGAGTACCAGAAAAAATAAAATTATTTGTACAAGATGTGCATTTTATTCTGTTTTAAATTTTATCCTTTTTGTACTTATTATCATCTATATCCGGCTTCGTGTTGCTGAGCCATTGTATGATTAAACGAATATGATAAAAATTTATACAAAATACGCGCTTATGCGTTTGCTGTAATATTTAAGGAAACCGTTAAGGGTCCGAGTTTCCGAGATAAACAATTTTGTACAAATACGGACATTTCCATTTTTATCCATTACATGATACATTATCCATTTTTGATTAACTTAGACAGTGTTAACTTAGAATGTGTGTGACCAAATAAATATTTCCTTTTAATTTTTAGATTAATAGACCTAATTTCCATATTAGATGATTGCCCTGATGAAGTTTTGTATGGGAAATCTGGGTACTTGTATGCACTTCTTTTTGTTAACAAACATATAAATGGAAAAGAATTAATTCCAGCAAATCACATTGAAAAGGTGACTTCAGCAATACTGAAATCTGGAAAATTGTTCTCTAAGCAAATGAAATCAAGAAGTCCACTTTTATGGCAATGGCATGATAAAATATATTTGGGTGCTGCCCATGGCATGGCTGGGATCCTTTTTATGTTGTTACAGGCTCGTAATTATATTGATGCTAATGAAATACGAAGTTTCATTAAGCCTGCTTTAGACTGGTTATTGAATGAGCGTTTTCCTAGTGGCAATTTCCCGTCCTCCTTGAGAAGCAGCTCTGGTGACAGATTAGTTCAGTGGTGCCATGGTGCGCCTGGGTTTGTCTCATTGTGTGTTTTGGCTTATGAGATTTTTAGGGAAGAGAAATATCTGAAAATTGCTACATCATGTGGAGATGTTATTTGGCAAAGAGGTTTATGTAGAAAGGGTTACAGTATTTGTCATGGTGTCAGTGGTAATGCATATCCTTTTCTGGAACTATACCAACTTACAAAGAAACCAGTCCACTTGTACAGAGCATGCTGCTTCATGGAGTGGTGTGCATTGGAGCGTTCAGGAACTGAACTCCATCACCCTGATAGGCCTGCGTCTTTATTTGAAGGTCTATTGGGCAGATTATACTTGGCAGAAGAAATGACTCGACCTCTCGATGCCAGATTTCCAGCATATTCCTTGTAAAAGATGTAATAGCCAATATTTATTTTATGAAGTATTATCGCAAGATGTACATACTCCATAGCATTTGGAAAAGAATTAAGACGCCCTGGTAAATTTCTTATCAACAGTAGCTTAAAAATATGCTTGGACATTGGTCCAAGGACATTGGTATGGGTTCAGAGAATGTAAGTGGTTTCAAAAATTTAAAAATGGTTGAACTGAAATAAAAATAAACAAAATAAAAAATCAAATCTTAAGCTTTATTTTATTTAATGTGCAATTTATTGGTTGTGATGGTAATGGTACCTTGCGGCAGTGATACGGTTTGTTTATAGTTTCATAAAATGTATTTTTTCACATTCAGTTAAGTATCTTTTACAGAATTGGTTTATATCATTATAAGTAATATATTATAACTATAATTTAATAATATTAAAAGATAATATTGTATAATTCGGAGTAGCTAATATGTTCCTTGCCTTAGGGATATTTATTGATGCTAATTACTATTTTTATCAAAACCCAGAGAAAGCTAGAGCCGACTAAAATAGCAAATTTATGCCTAATAACATTAATAAGATTTCTGGCTTATTAAACAACGAAAAATACGATAAATGCAGAGAGTGGATCCCTTTTGTCGGTTTTCTTGTAATACCCTAGACTCAGAACATTTCAACTATCCTTCATAGAATAAAGAGATCTAAAAAGGTATTTACATAAAAAATACATTTTCATACAATATAAAAAACTGTTCTCTCTATTTCAATGCGCAATCGGGTTTAGCATTTTTATAGTAGCTACCCGACTCTTGGCATTTGCGCCATTATGGAAAAAAATTCTGTACACTAATGATTATGTGACATTCAGTTCTTTTCCAATCACAATGGATTAGATACTTATTCTCTAAGATTCAAATCCTTTAAATATAATAATTTTATATGAACATATACTGTAACATTGCGCAAGGCAAAGTTAAACAAGTCTTACATCAATTTTATTGTGTTAACATTCGCACTATGTATATATGATTTTATGGTTACCATTTTTTTCTATTCAATTCTCACTTTCATCTCCTTTATGTTATATCTCAAATTTATTTTATTTATTAATGATACTTTAAATTCCAATGTCATACATAGATATATGAAAATTAAGCTCATTGCTGAAATAGCTCATTTTTTTAATTAACCTAACAATGAATACAATATGGAGGACAATGATATATGGAATTCTAAGCACTATTTAGCAGCATCTTAATTATTACATTTGTACATTTGATCCAAAGCAACCGAATCAGACTTATAGCCCTATTACGATTATTGATGAATACTTACTACTTATTGTTACTTAGTATAATAAATACAATTTTTTTTTTATCCACATCTATATATATTTGCAACCAAGCCACTGCTGTGTGGACGGTAACACTGAAACTAAAGGAAGGGTTTAGCGTCACACAGTAATTTTGATTTCTGACAAAAAATGTATACACATACTTTGGTCACCACCAATGGGTAAATACAACAATGGGTAAATGTTGCAACTTTCTAAAGAGATTCGACATTTGTTTGCCCCAAAAAGGCTATTTAAAACTCCAAATAAAAGAAAAGAAAGCGATCTGCACTATTGCGATTTATTTTCCGTTTTATTTGTCAGAACCTAATCCAGAAATTGTAATTACTGCATTATGTATGCAGTGGAGGTTGAAATAGAAGGTGATTGAGATATTCAAACGCGTGTTTGGCGCGACTGCAAATCAAAGGGATCAGATAGAGAGACGGATCAAACAGTCAAAACTAAACAGCTCATTGCTCAAATCACTCGAAAAAATTACAAAAGACGGGGCCGTTTTACAGTTTTTGCACCAAGCTGAGCCCACAATGTCCCCCACACTATATACCGAGCGAAACATTCCGGGAGGTGTCAGAGCAGCGCGGCGCCGGCCTCCGCGCGCGACTGCGGCAGCGGCGGGCCCGCGCGCCAGCGGCCCTCGCGCGGGTCGAACAGCTCGGTGGAGGCCAGCGTGGTGCGCGCGCGGTAGAAGCCGCGGTCGCGCCCGCTCTCGCTGTCGCCGCCCGCCACCACCAGCGCGCTCTCCGCCGCGCCCGCCGCGCAGCCCGCGCGCGCCTCCTTCAGGCTCGCCACCTCGTCCCACGAGTCATCATCGAAGTTGTACCGCTCGACGGAGGCGAGCACGGAGCGGCGCGGCGCGTTGCCGCCCACCACGTACAGGCAGCTGCCGAGCACCACCGCGGCGGCCTGGCTGCGCGCGTGCCGCATGGGCGCCAGCTTCTGCCACGCGCGCGACGCCGGGTGGTAGCACAGCAGGTCGCGCGTGTGCCGCCACGTGTGCGTGCACCCGCCCACCACGTATATCAGTCCTTCAAAAGTGACGACGCCCATGCCGAACCGCGGCTCAGGCATCTGTCCTATCACAGTCCACTCGTCAGTGGTAGGGTCGTACACCTCGACGGTGGCGCCCATGTCGGAGCCCACCCAGCCGCCGAACGCGTACAGGTGCCCGTTCAGACCGGTCAAACCAAACTCGCATCGCGCCTCGTTCATAGGCGCTATGTTCGTCCATTTGTCTGTCGCGGGATCGTAGACTTCGCCGTTGGCTAATATTTGACTGCCTTGCTCGCCGCCGACTGCGTACACCCGGCCGCCCAGTGTGGCTACTCCTGGCTGAATTCTCGCTATACCCAACGGTGCTATTTCATCCCATTCTTGTTTGTGTAGATCGAACTTGAGGACGGAGCTGAGCGTGCGGTCGGAGGAGAGCGGCGGCTGCAGCGCGGTGTCGTGGCACGAGCCGCCCACCACCACGAGCGCGCGCCGCGCCCGCTCGCGCGGCTCCGCCGACAGCGCCACTAGCGCGCCGCGCCCGCTCTTCATGTCAACTGTTACTGTTTTCAGTGCAACTTGTATTGATGGGTCCTGAACTTTTTTAATGGCGTCATCCAAAACTTCTGGCGAGATCAATGGTAAGCGTATGTGCCTCAAAACTTCGAAGCAATGTCGCCTTCTACACGCGGGATCATGTTCCAGCCATTTTATAGCGGGGTATAATACCTGAGCTTCATTGTCAACTTTAAGTTGTTCAGAAGATAAAAGTGTCACAAGTTGCTGCAGTGGTAGGTCAAGGAACTCGTCACCATTAGCTACGACATTCCAGTTTGCTTGAGCATGTGAAAGTGCTGCATCAGCTAGTTCAGTGCAGTTGTGCACTTCTGCAAACCTGTATATACCAATAGCATTTGTAGGATGTAACTCCTTCCTGAGGAATTCACCACATCCAGTAACTAATTCATGCAGCTGAAGCATATCAGCTGCAATTAATAGGTGCTGCACAGTTGTTCTGTCAATTTCTATTTCCCCCGTATAGATAAAATCAATAATCAAAGGAAGTATGCCTGGTGGAACGCTGGGTAACATCACATGGCTCTTTTGAGTCTCCTCTAACCCAACACTGAACATTGCATCAAAATATTCACAGCTAGCAGCGAGCACAACCCGGTGTGCCTGTAAAATATTTTTTGATGAAGCTTGCAACAGAATCTGTTAAAACTATATTTAATAAGGTGAAATTGTATTAACTGCTTATATGACAATTTTTACACTTTAATAATGATGTTTCATAAATACATGAAAAATAAACACAACTCATTATCTTAATAATAAATGGTTAGTCATGTCAAAATAATGAAATTGAATTTGAATGAATAATTTATTTGCAAATGACACAACAAAATACAAAAGTAACAAACACACAACACAAACAAATAAAATAAAACTACAACATGTAGCATCTACACACTCTAATGATAATTGAAACTAAAATATATATAATACCAAAAATAAGTTCTGTAACTTTGTGTTACAGCATGCAAATGGGTCCCCACTCAGCATAAGCTGAGCTAATAAGCATTAGTAAACCATTCAAAATATTACTCAAATCAATAAGTATAACAATACTTTTCTTCCTAGCCCACTTTCACTCAATACAACTTTCTCTACAATTTACCAATTAAGATATGTGTGATATTGCTACATGCATTAAGTTTAGAAATAATAATAACTTCAACTTGGTAAACAAATAGTAAATTTCTGAGAATACATAACAATGTAATTCGATGAAAATTTAACCAACATTTGTCTATTTTGGTCTGTAATCAACAGTTTATAATCCCTACAAAGGTTATCTTAGGTACTGTAAACCAGAATTGTTTTATATGTACAAATGCAATTAATAATAGTCTACATAAAGTCCAATAGTAATTGGTAGTTAAATAAACTTTTACATATACTGTTTGTTTAGTAAAAATCTCATAATGCTCCAGGGTATACTTGGACATATTTTTAAGTTAATGTCGATAATTTATGTACTATAAGATTTAAATAATTATAATTCTAGTTTTAATTCCTTGTAATATATTGAGATGACTTCTCACCGACTAGAATCTGAACAGATTTTCTACCCTTTATATAAATTTGATAATGTGCAATAGCGCTAGCTTTTCTCTATATATTATAAAAAATGTACTTTAAAATGATCTTTTGACAAAGATAAAAGACAAATTACCTAATTACATTAAAATACTTTTACTGTCTTCATTATGAGTATGTACTACACACACTTCGTCCGAAAAGACTTCGCTCATTAGCTTCTAATATTACTACTCGGCGAACTCATAACGTTTCAGAACTACAAGTATTAGATAGATAGGTAAGAATACGAACAAATGATTATATCTATATATTATAATAACAAAAGTACACAATACAGAACATCCAGTTGGTAGTTTGAATTAAAGCGCTCCGCGTCCAAGTAATAATTACCTAAAGTATATTATAGTCACAAAATCATCATCTCAAATACTGGTAACGCCCTAGTATACAATTGTGGTTGTTGTGTTGCTTAATTATAAAAACAAAATAAAGTTTCACTTACACCTACTTTGGTCTTCCCAGATATTAAATCTATATCACAAAATCTTCCGTCTCTTCTGAAATGGCTCAAATTCAAAGTAACTTTAGTGGCGTATTCTCTGCATATGTACGGTCTGGAGCTTTCTTTACTTATAAGCCTATCTAAAAGAGGCGACGACATAGTTTCTTCTGCACACTCCATCTCATTCCTTACTTTATCACAAAATAATATGAATTAATAACATTTCTAGAAGAACAATGGACTTCTAAGTTCTAAGAGCAATAAGAGTACCAAAAAGAGTAGGTACCTTGTTCTGTGGTTTTGACATTCTAATCCGTTCTATGGGTGCGTTCCACTAAACGCCCGCAACGATTGTAACGTCCACGGTATCATTCCACTTAAGACCTATGGCCCCAACCCATTCATTTCTCCCATACGACATAGGTAGGTCAGAATGTGCCTCCACTACAAATTAGCAAGAATTTGGAAAACAACAACAAATTACAATCCCGAAACAGACATTACAGTGGAAGCGAATGTCAGTTAGAAAATGTGATGAAATAAACTCTGCCAAAAATAAGTCTCTGGGTGAAAAGTAAGTACGTGCTACATGGCATAACGATAATTTTTTACTATTATATGCTTTGCATTTATAACTTTCGCACACAACGCCTGTGGTCTTTTTATGTTGGTGGAACGAAAATTTTACGTTATTGCCATGGTCTTGACTATACACAAGTAAAACCTCTTTTGTGGTATTGAAATGATCATAAAGTTCGTAAATAAAGGCCTAGCTGGCCTGAACTCTACAATTATTCTTCATTTTTGTTACTAAGGTTTTTGTTACTTTGGTTTCACAATTTTTAAGAAAGAAGTGCAAATATATTTGGGAAATTATATTTTAGAATACACAGAAATAGGTTAAGGCACATCCAGCTGGAATGTTGTTTTAACTACATATGGCTGCTTACATTTCAATGTTTTGAATACTACTGTTACGAAGACATCCTAGCAACACCACTTTTGTCTCCAGAAATTTCTAATATATGAATGAGAAGTAAGTATATATGCAAGATAGAAAAAAGAAATGTCCTTGATGACATCATCCATAAGTACACAAACAACTTGTTTACAAAAAAAACAAGGCAGTTACAAAATATTTGTAATGGGCGCGCGCGCAATTGTTATCGATGATTTATGACTTGTTTACAACCGTGCGGAACACCGTAGAACTATCACGCACAAATTGCACATATGTAAACATGCTGCCAGAGGTGTCACGACACAGTTTCGACTGGGATACGAAGCGATAGTTTTAGTGCGATATCAAACGATTATTGGGATCGGTTATTAACTTCAAGCGAATAATGCGATACCAAACTATTAACATGACAATTATTGGGAGCGGTTCATAAATTTCACGTGAATATGGATGTAATACTGTTACCAGATATTTTTATTCTGTGAAATAGAATTATTATCTTATTCAAGGCGTTTTTTTATCTAACGAATCAACGTAGCCATGGCTCGTAACACTATATTCTGTACTCTTTGGTTATTATAGTTCCTTCAATTTCTGATTATTTAAATGAATGAGACATCGCAATTTGACTTTGACATATTAACATTCATTCATTTTCTTTGTATTCCAATTACCATTCATTCTTCATGTTATATTTACAAAAATATTTTGCATTCTGGCCTTTATAATTTAGTTATGTTTAAATTGTGAATTGCGTACAATATTTAACGTAATAATTACTGTTTTATTTTTCCGTATTAAATGTAAAATTATTGTATAATGTTTGCTTCTATAAGGAACGTTTTTAAATGGAAGACTTCTAAGTCACCTGAACATAAAAAGGATCCAAATTCTCTATTACTTGTTACTTTTATCAGCGTACTTGAAGATATTTTGTTCTGGAAAAGATTATGGGTGTCTTTAATATCCATTTTTATTTTTCATGCCTTATTTATTGTTTGTGTGTATCGACAAGTTAATTTGCTACAATTTGCTTTTGGACTTTCTTCTATTATTATTAGCATTGATGCATTTGAAACCTGGTTAAAATATAAACATAGAACATCTTGCCTAAAACGAATAGCACATTTAGAAACTGATAAAATAACATGTGCTGCAAATATATTCTATAATTGGATGTTAAGGAGTTGGAATAATCTTTTGTATCTTCGTGATATTAATAATACAAAGGCTTTCCTATTAATTGAAATACTCCTGGGTATAACATTCTTTGTAGGAAAATATATAAGTGGATACACAGTGTTATACTTGTTGTTTATGACAATATGTTTTCTTCACAAAATAATACCACCAATATCTAAACTATTGAAGAAAATTCAACAAAATGCAGAATCGGATGCAGAGTTGGAAGGTCTAATTCCGGAAGTATCAGATGCGAACATGGATTTATTGTCAATTGAACCAGAATATAAACCAGTGATTGATGAAAAACAAAGCTTAGATTATTGGAAGCCAGTGGATATCCCTCTGGAAGAAGCCAGTGATAGTAGTTCAGACAATAGTAGTTCTTTGGTAACAAATTTGTCAGTTGACAAAATGCATTCTCTTGGAAAAGATGTGGAAACATCAGATTCAAGTGAGGATGAATATATTCCCAAAGATCAACAAAATGAACAGTTTCAATCGTCACTGGAGGTACAGCCAGCTAGTTCATGGAGCAGTGCTGCTTATAATGTATTCTCTAATTTGAGTGGGGCTGTTGTAAACATGGTGTACACACAAGAAGACAAGAAGAGGAAGCGTGTATCAAGTATTGATTCATCAGATGGTTTTGAAATGATTGATAAAAATGATGTAATGTAGGAAAAGCTCAATAAAATAAAACTTGTAGTATTTTTAATAATAATTGTTAATATTAAACATTACAAGACATGTTTTCTAGTTTGAACATCAATTCTTGATGCTGTTTCTTCAAAGCTTTAAGTCTAATGGCATTGAGTTGATTGCGTGATATCAGGGTCTCTAACATTGGTTGAGAAATCTTTTCAACAATGTGGCCAATTGCAATTAGCCTCACAGCTGCATTGTGTTGCTTACAGACAATATCGTCAATAGTATCCAACCCTGAATCATTGGTAAAAGATTCATCTTCTTCTTCCTTCAATATTACAGGTAATCCAGTTAAAATCTGAAAATTATGTTGCGTTAGCGAATCATTGTTGTTAGTTATTTCTAGTTCAATTTCCTTCCTGCTTTGATTGGAGCCATCACTGATTGATTGGAAGCAAGTTATTTGTATCTGAGGAGCTTTTAAGTTCTGGTCTTTCAGAAATACGGCAAATATTAATCCAACAAAACTTGAATCCATTCTTTGGTACATACTTTGTGTAGCAAGATCAACATGTGAGGGCCAAACAGTTATATGTGGGTGAGAGTGGTACCAGCCTACAACTCTCAAGGGTCTGCCAACTTCTGCTGCTAGTTCTTCTGCCCTCATTGTGGCTCTCACCAGCTGCTCCTCAGATATTTCAACTCGATCAGGTTTTTTATCAAGGCGGCGCATTATTACAGAAGAAACTATTGATACGAGGGAATTGTTCTGGTGTACCTCTCCAATCAATAGCCCCATTATTTCCTCCTTCTCTGTTGATAATGCATGATGACAACACACGAGTGTAACATCTGTTGATAGTAATACTTTCTTCAACATTTTATTATTTTTATTTATCTATTATATATATTCTTCTTTATAAGATTTTCGCTTCGATATCGCACTCGAAAAGGAATCCGCTACAAAATAGACAACTTCCACTATATACTTTTTTCTACTTAATGAATTTATTACTTATACGGCCGGAGAAAATGATATTTATTCTACTTTGAAATCAACTAAAAAATGTATTCACGTTTGCATTAATAATTATAATTATGTTATGACTTATGAGTAGGTACATTTACAACATGACATTGACAATTTGACATGCCATAAAACAAGCAAGATGTGACGCAGTATTACCAGACTCTTGACTTGAAAGTTATATATCGTTAACTGAAAATATACATTTAAAAGCGATCGGATTACTGTATGAATTGTTATGGTACGGTGTAGAACGAGCATGATCTAAGTCGTCAGCGATTCACCGGTCATCAAAGTTGCTGCCGTGTGTATCGCTGATAAAATCTATGTTTTCCCGGGTAAGTATCACCACCACGACATCTATTTCTACTGTGAAACGGCTCTTATGAGTTTTAAGTGTATGGGAGGCAGCATAAATAGGATACATGATGAGACCAAACCGGGCTAGGAGTCACAAGGTACTTGTGACTGAATCCAAACAGAACGATCTGTTTCGAGTCGGTTACGTATATATTAAGCTTGTTTGCTTAAGTATCTGTTAAGAAAAAAAAGGTGAAATATATAACATAATTTATGAATTTATAAGTCTAGTGATTAATAGATATTTTAACTAAAAACATGCATTGGTCCCAAATAAATATTCTACGAAGAAAAATATAAGTCCAACAATAAAGGGAAATTTTCACCCCTTATAGGGAAAAATATCTTTTAGAAGGGCAAACACAGGAATAGCCAGTAGCCAATCAGTATTATCACTCCAATGTTAGTCGAAACTCGTTCTTACAAAATTTAAAAGAAATAAAAAATATCAAATCAAAGAATAATAATCAGTGATTAATCAATCGTTCCTCCAAGGTGGAAGGAAGGTGGAGCAAATTTTCAATTCCCAATTTAAAATGTTCCGCGCTCAATGTGGAATTGCATCACATATCAAAAAAATTGGGGGTCATAGACTGCCAATTTTGCAATGTCGTCAGTTGGCCACTGCTGTGAAAGGTGAACCAGCCAAGCCTTCAATAAAAACTGCTGTTCCTGGCCCTAAGACAAAACAGCTGCTGAAAGAACTGAATTCATTACAGCAAAGCGGTTCTGTCCAGTTATTTGCCGATTACGAGAAAAGTATTGGCAATTATTTTGTGGATGCGGACGGTAATGAATTTTTGGACTCGTTCACGCAAATATCCTCTGTACCAGTAGGATATAATCATCCAGAATTGCTCAGTGCCTTTAAAGACGAGCACAATGTTAAAACACTGGTCAATCGGCCAGCTATCGGAGTATTTCCTTCCGTCGATTGGCCTGAGAAGTTGCGGAATGTGTTAATGTCTGTCGCCCCAGTTGGCCTGGAAAATGTAACAACAATGATGTGTGGATCTTGCTCCAACGAAAACGCCTATAAAAGTGTGTTCATGTGGTACCGTGCGAGGGAGCGCGGAGGCAGCTTGGATTTCACACCGGAGGAAATAAGTACCTGCATGATAAATCAACCCCCGGGTGCCCCAGACTTATCTATTTTGTCTTTTGAGGGTGGTTTCCACGGCCGTACATTCGGAGCTCTATCTACAACTAGGTCTAAGCCAATACACAAATTAGACGTTCCATCTTTTGATTGGCCGGTTGCACCATTCCCCAGATACAAGTATCCATTGGAGCAACATCAGAGGGAGAATCAGCAGCAGGATGAGAAAATTTCGACGAATTGCGTAACGTCGAAGACGTTTAGTTTACAAGAAGATGGACGGAGAACCCCCTTCTGAAGCTGTTAAGAAATATGCCTCTAAATATTTTACGTATGCATTTTTATGAAATATTTTTTTATAGTGACACTGAGCGATTGCATGATATTAATTTGATCAAATACATTGAGGAAATTATTAAAATATATACTATGAAAAGTTAACTATAAATACTTAATAATAAAAGTGTCATGCTTCCTCTCAGTGAATGTGCAGCTTGGAAGCTTTTTAATTATTTGTCGTGACGTGATAATTGAGGAAATCTTAAATTTTATTAATATGTTATATTTGTTTTAAATTTTAAGATTTAACACAAAAATTGGTCTACAATTGTGGTTGCGGATTAGGACTTTATTTATATTTATTTATAAATACTTTATGTGACCTACAGATTATGACACTTAATATAAAGAAAAATTTAATCCAAGCCAATAACTTTTGTGAACAGGAGGTTCCTGTTGCACAAAATGAAACTGCTACATTTCTGATAAAATGATTTGAACTATTACTAATAGAATTTCCTTGTGAATCTCATATAAGATAATGGCAATAGCTTGTTAGCAATTTACAATGTTTAGCATAACATTTACGATTATTGTATTGTCGGTTAACAAACGGCACAGGTATTTTCAATTTAATCACCAAATAAAAATGGAAAGTAATTTTACAAACTGATTAAATTTATTATCTACTTAATTACACGAGTTTGTTAACAGTTAATAGAGATTAGATAACACAAGTCAACAAAAAAATGTTGTTGAGTACTAAAATTAATACTTATTTTAACTGTCTACTTCAAAAAGTAACCTAAAACTGTATTCATTATTAATAAAGTTTGATATATTAATTATATGGTTTTATATTTGGCGGCTACTATGCAACAATTCGTACTCACACAGAAATACCAAAAAAATCGTTTTTAAATATTGTTTGAATTTGTGGATTTATTTCAACAGTGCTTTATAAATAGTTGTAAATATATACATTCAGTTTTTTATATGTAGTCAATATAATAAAAGACAATTTCCTTGATTTATTTTAGATCTGGTACCAAAAAAATTAAACTTTACTAGGGAATTCTATTTTCTTACTAAGTTAAGAAGAACTAATCAAAATTGGACATACAAAAGGCAAACTCAAATTTCGTATTGATTTGGGTTTTTTTGTGTATATACAGGTACAACAGGATGTTACAATAATTTTAATCGTCGCCAAAGAGAGACGCCTCTTGATTATCACGTCACAATCCCGTTGCGTAACTCATATTAAAATAACATCGCTAGTTAGTTTGATAAATAATCATTCTGTTTTCTATAACCAATGAATTAGGTATTTATTTCATTGCTAGTTAGTCGTGTCGGTTTTATACCCTATCACGTTTTTTGTAAGTATTATAATTGCATACACGCGTATTTTATTTATATTTATATATTGTATGTTGTTAATAACATAACTCATGATTATAATAATATTAGAACTATATTAACAACAGAATAATAGAAACCTTATTGTGTTATGTATGTGTATCTCGTAATGAAACATACAATGCCACTTGCGCCACTATTAGTTTATAATTTATTTCAGTGCTTACTTGCATTAGGTTAAATAATGCACTTGTATAAATATTTAAGAAATACAATTGGCAAACGTTCCTGTTTGCATCGCTGTTCTGAAGGATACATGTAGTTTCAATATATTCAATACATTGTAAAATATAACATACATTTTTTCCATAGGCTGTAAGTACAAAATAAAACATTTAAACATTTGATGTATCACTGAACATAACGC
>DWIE01000580.1:0-14047 GCA_018248235.1 Choaspes benjaminii | reverse complement strand
CTTAATCCAAAACGCTGTAAATATGTTGATACAATATGAAGATATATTAATCTATCTTTGCAAACGTCTGTCGTGGACGTTGACGTCTAATGTCAGTAAACAGTTGACAGTTACAGATTCCAGTGTTGACAATGACAACAGCTGAGCGGATCGTTCGTATTTTCCTTTCTAGAGTTGACCTTTTATTTCCTTACTTTAATTAAAATTAATTACTTCAAAATTAATTTAAACTTGCTCTTTTTTATAAAAGTGCCTCTAACCATTGTAGTGAACGATGTCTGCCTTATATACGTTTGACATATAATTTTTATCTATATATACTTATTAGGTTATTTGAAATTAATATTTGCTTTCGATTTCACTTATCACCTGATAAGGGCAGACACCGTGCGATAGAGTAGTAAACAGAAATGGGACACGGGCGAGCGAGTGCGGGGACTAGGATATTTACAGCCAGTTGAAGTTGAAGGTAATTTATTTTTAATTTACAAGTCATTGACAGTGAAAGTGTTATTTATGCGATAGACATCACGAGTTTTTTTTTAAATTTACGTCGGTGCAATGATAAGGAAGTTCTTGCATGCTGATGTTATGAGTGCTTACTTCGTTTACTACTATGATAATCATTACAATAATATATATCATTCACAATAATTTGTGTTTTTGCAACTACACAACCAATGATAATATATTCCACACAAATTGGTAGTAATTTTCTCTGAATCTTTGAAGGTGGTAGAACTCACATTTATTTTATTTTATTCCTTAGAAATAGTTCTATCTTTGTGATCATATTTAGACACAGATGTTATTAGTTACAGTGGCCACTTACCATGAGGTGGACTGCAGGTTGATTGTTAACTTAACATAAACATTTTTTTTTCATCAGCTTGAGTTCCCCCAAAGTAAAAATCTCAATATGAACTGCAATGCTAATGATTAATCATAAGTTACAATAGAAAATAAATTATATATCATTTACATGTAATGTATGCCTGCCATGTTGGCTCAGTAGTTGCAAGCATGACTGTTCTCCTTGTGATCCTAGGTTTGATACCCTAATCAGGCTATGTGCTATTGTATTTTTTTGCCTAGAAAATCTCACGAGTAGCCTAGAGTATGAAAATTAGCCTTGTACATGGCAATAGCCTCACCACCCATGGGTACATGGGAGCTAAACAAAACATAACTGGTGAAATGTGGGTAATGTTCACCACCTTACCTTTAAGTAAATACAGGCGCTAAATATGTTTTTATGTAATAATTAATAAACCATGTAAGATAGTAATCCATTAATAAAACTTTAAAATGTATACCTATAGATAAAATGATGTTAAATATTCTCTTTTAATCAATGAAGATTGAATACAGTACAACAATACATAAGAAAAGTGTTCTGGCATGCTATTATTATGCCAAAAATATAACATTGTAAAAGTATAAAACCTCTAGCACCTGCAGTAGTATCTTTGCCAATGTTATTTACAAGAGTAGCGATATTATTTGAAATAATGTTATAATGTTTTCTTGTCATTATTATAGTTGCAGAACCCTTTCATGATGTGTCATATCATTACATTATTCATAAGACTATTTTTTATTTATGCAACTCGAATAAGACATGAATTACCAAAGTAGTAAACCTTTTTCTGAACTTAATAAGCTTTTATATTACTGAAACTTGACAATGCGTTACTTAATAAATGAGGTACACAGTAATCCAATTTATTTTAAATTGCATGTCCTATTTATATAAGGGTGTAAGAAAACACATCCCATTGACATTTATTTTATATTTTCATTTAAATTTGTGAATTACTATGAAAAACTTGATTACTTAATAAATAAAAATTAATATAACAAAATTTTAATGTTACACAATATAAACACTACACAAAAATATTAGGATCTAGAATAAGTTCTTGCTGATCGTTCAAAGATGTCAGTAGCAGTACCCCGTTTGTAGAATTTCGAATGGCAACACATATGCAAGGCAGTATTATATCTAACATTAAATTTCAATGTATGGTAGTTCACTTTATTGTTATTGTAATTGTAATTACATGTATGATTTTTTGAATTATTTTTAATTAAAAATAAAACATTATGGTAATTCTTGAAATTGTCTTCTTTTCCTTAAAAAAAAGTAATTCTCATTCTATACATAAATTAAAATTATTCATGTACAATGTATTTAAAAAATAATTGTTCTTAAAAATTAACATGTATTAAACCAATATAATTTTTTATACTTAATTATAAATGAATATTACTGTACCCTACATATAATGACGTGAGTATTAGTGGTACGTTAGGTTATATAGGTAAGATAAATAGATAACTTTTAATTGGATGTACACTAATTTACAAAAATGAAGAAAAAACGAAGAGATATAAAATCGAAGTACAAAAGGCGATCGTATCGGGAGGAAGCGATCCCTTCCAGACAGTGAGATCATCAACAGATGCATATAAAATAGGCGACAACTGACGATCTCCTTGACTCTGTGATGAGGCGGTTTATGAAACGTTATGAGGCGGTTGCAATTCCCACTGCGAGACGAATTTTCTCATTTGTATCGTATCAAATTTAATAGGTGGTTAGTCTTCCAATTTCACGCAAACAACACCCATTTTTGTGGAGTTACAGAAACCAGCCCGTAGGTTTTAGGTTTTATTTATGAATCTTGCGTATTTCTAAACGCAACGAAGCAATAAACTACAATTTGCCTTCACCGCATACGTCCAGACTAACTGGAGCGGTTAACAACAACAGGCTACGAGACGAGAAGGACAAAGGCTAAGAGAGCGCAATCCAAAACAACGATCGGGCAAGGTGGCTGTACATCTAACCTATTATAGGATTTGTCGGACAAAGTCCGTGGTTGAGCTTCATATTCCGAATCACTTTAAGCCGTGAGGAAATAACAGTAAAGAAAGAATGAAATGTTTTTATGTATATATCGTACGAAAAGCCATATTGGAATTATTAACATCGCAAATATACAATAAATCTGCATAAATTTATTTGAGAACTCAAAAACAATTATTTAAAAAGCTCTCTCTACAATTTGTGAACAACTCGACAAGGTGTTGGTTTGTTATGTTATAGAGTAGCACACATGCATGCAGTGTACCTGCTGGTAAGTAGCTACTGCAGCCCATGCCATCTGTATTTCTGTAATCACAGATGCTATGCTACTCTTGAGGATATAGATCGAACGCCTCGTGTTCTGCGTATACAAATAGGTGTGACGGTGCTATTGATTTGAGACTCGAAAAAAATTTGAAAAATTCGTCTCGTCGCGGGAATCCAACCCGCGACTCCACGTTTCGCAAAGCGGCTCATCACCATATGCTCCACGGAGGTCGTCATTCTACTGCGCTCCTCTTGTGTTCATTTGTGTGCAAAATTTCTTACGTGACATGTTTTGCTATCTTGTGCACTCTCTGTGTTTCCTCCGCTTTAAACTACAAATACCTACCCGGCCACGCTTCCCTTTGGCACAAACAGGTACAATGGAAAATGAGAAAATTACATAGATATACGCGAGTATTTGAATGTAACATTGTGTCATCATATTGAAATAATCGGAGCAACACATTTTTTATATTTTCAAGTAGCACACGGGCTTGCAGTTAGATGATAAGTAGCTATTGCAACTCATGACATCTGTAATCATAGATGCGGTGCTACACTTGATGACATAGATCGAACGCCTCGTGTCATAGGCTGCAGTACCTACTTACCAGCAGGTAGACTGCAGGCCCGTCTGTAACTTCATAACATTAAAAAAACAGAAATACTTGTGTTAGCGGTCACCCGGGTGAAACTGAATAGATTCTACCACTATTAAGCTAGCAATAATGCTTAATCAAAATATGAGCTACTATGACACAGTTTCTATTCCATAGCGCATGGCTGTGATCTACGAATAAGTTGTTTTAACGCGCTTAAATAAATTGGCGTAGTGTTTTAACAATAATTAATCGTTAGTCTATCTGTTCGTGCACCATTGTTCTTTTCATGTTTACAATAACAGCGTATTGAAAAGCTAATCATTCTGCTCTAAGAGCTCGTAGCTCGCAGATAGTGCGGGCACAGCTGATATAGAGCACTTCACTACATAGTAAACTATATAATATATAGGTTATACATAATGTATCAGTTCAAGTGCATTGTCTATATGTTCCAAGTCTGAAGCCAGTGAAGCATAAAGTTTATTTGGATTTTTTGACGTATGTTCTCTTTCAACCGGGTCGGGAGATACGACGCGTACAAAGTGGTAGGTGCTTGCAATTGTTAATCATTATAATTGACTTCTTATTTATTCTTATAGTATATATCACTGTCAGTGTTCAAAGTGTTCAGACTTTAAGTATTCGGAATTATTATTTCCGCTTAATATATCAATATTTAGGAATAGTACAAGTAGGTTTTTAAGAATAGGCCAGTGTTTTCATATGAAATACCATTAATTTATGTATTATTATAATGTTGCCATTCAACCTCCAACCCGATAGTGTTTTCGGTCATTGAGAACCTCCGTCTGCACTGACCTTTACCGTAGGAGTGAGTAGGTTACTAAAGCGTTATGCATTTGCTCAGCGGCGAAGCGAGGAAGGCGGCAGGATGCACATGTGGATGTGGTTCGGGTACGACCTGGGCGAATTCCTGTTCCCCGGGCTCACGGTCAACACGCGGTGGGCGTTCGCGCTCACTTGGATAACCCTGTTCTTCGTTGCGGTGCTCTTCGAGGGCTCTAAGGTTTATCTCGCTAAGGTGCAGCGGGAGGCGCAGAAGAAACTGTATCCTTACAGGTCGGATGAAAGGCGCAACCTTCTATGTGACAGAGAGCAGGCCGGCGCGATGGAGCCCACCACGAGCCGCAACGCCAGCATGGGCCCGGTCAGCCGCTGGGCCGCGATGAAAATGCGGACGCTGGTGAACGCGCAGCAGTCGCTGGTGTTCGTGGCGCACAACGTGGTGGGCTACCTGCTGATGCTGGCCGTCATGGTGTACAACGCGCACCTGCTGCTCGCCGTCGTGTTCGGCATGATGCTCGGCTACTTCCTGTTCGGCACGAAGCTGACGCGGCTGCAGATGCAGTGCTTCAGCACCAAGCGGGTGGTGATCTGCACGCCGGAGTGCGACGACACAGCTGAGTCGACGCCGCCGCTGCTGCAGTCGCCGGCCAGCCCGGAGCCGCTGCGCTGCCGCACGCGCGCCTGCCTGCCGGCCGCGCCCTACCTGCCGGCCGCGCCCCCCGCGCCCCCCGCCTGCTCCTACGGCGCGCGCCGCTGCCCCTCCCGGGTGGCCAGGGCCCGCAAGATGCAGGCCTCCGCCTGCCGCCACCCCGAGCCCGGCGTAGAGGACGCGCAGCTCCTCGGGGCCGAGCGGCCCGGCTGCTGCAAGAAGCAGGAGCCCCCGCCCGAAGAGAAGTGCTGCAAGTCTAGTCAGGAAACCGCTGCGGTGGTCCACGAGGCGCGGCCGCGGCGGGCGGAGGCCGCGGGCCGGCCGGGGCAGGCCTCGCAGGCCTCGCAGGCCTCGCCGGGCCAGCAGGCGCAGCAGGCCAGGGAGGACAGCCCGCAGATCACGTGCTGCCACAACGCTAAGCCGACGCCCACGGAGAGCCAGGAACAAATAATTAGGGAATTATAGCAGAAACTAGCACTTGTTTTGCTCTAATGGTTTCTTGTAGCCAAAGACTATGAGTGAATGATAATTATGGTGCTAACAAGGAAATTGATTGTAGTGGCTAAAATGTGATTTTTTGCAATAATGTTATAGATATGACGTCATGTGATATAATAATCATATTATTTCGTATAGATAGGCCTTGGCTAAATATTAATACTGAACAAACATATCGTAAGTAAAAAATATATTTTTAATATAATTTTGCCGAATTTGTTGCAATGTTTTAAAATTCATAGAACTTTCTGTATGTATAATTCTGTAGTCAAATAAATGCTCAAGTAATATATTGCATACTCGCGGACATATCTGCAGGAACCAGTGACGATGAATATGTTTAGTCTATTTGTGAACAATTCTGATATGTTTATTTTTCTTGTTTCGCTGTGTGACAATTTTATGTTGTGTTGTAAAGTTGAAGAAAAACTGTTATATTTTAACTAAATAAATATATTATTTTCAGTTTGGTTTGTTTTTAACTTGGGCTACATCGTTGATGCACTATTGGGAAATAAAACAAAGATTTAGTCAATACTTTTTATTCGTAATAGAACGTTCAAATGAATGATATTAAAATAATGTCTTAATACTAACTTACATCTAATTGATTGATACAAAAAATCACATCATTCGGCGGGCGCGGGGAGCTTCTCTCGACTGAGATTCTACTGATCCGTGTGTTGTACAATTTGATTAAATCAATATAAAGGGATGTACGAAAACTGCTTAAAGCCGATAAACTGAACGCAACAAGACGCCAGCGTCCATCAAGTCCAATTAAATGCACATTTTGTTACAATTATTACAACCGTCACATCGAAACGGGCGCGCGGTGGGTGTTGAGAGGATAAACTAACAACAAAGTCTGCTAACACATAAATAACCAGTAAATAAACTGGAAATCCAATAACATAGACGTCAAAGATTATTGTAAATGTAGTCTCAAATTATTGTACTATGTCTACTGAATCTGGTGACACATTGGCGTTCCACCGCGCCCTCAACTGCGAGGTTTTAAAAACAATTACAATTAACAATAAAATAATAATAAATATGGCCATTTGTCATAAACCTGATCGGGTTTGTTATCAGCAAGAAATAAAATTGTAAACAACATAGATTCTTAATTTATAACATTTCTTACAACAACTAGGAGGTTAGGGTCATCATTAAAACTGGAATGAAACTGAAAATGTGTTAGTAAACAAAGTTTCGTAGAAAGGAAGACGTACACAATTTAACAATCGTATAATTTAGGTATCTCTCTTTACAAGCACATCTAAATAAAGATGTATATATAACATTTTATAACAAAAGACTTCCAGTTATCATCGCCTGATTGATTACAAACATTTTAAACATACACATTTCAGAATAATATTAGCTACAGTTACATAAAAATAAATACCAGTAAAATAAAATTTCAATTAACACAATTTCACTTTATCAAAAACATTTGTATATTTGGTTTTAAAAATACGACCGACCTTAGGCGTGCTTGTAAAAATGTTTTAAACAACTTTCCCTTAAATTCCTACTCCGTACGGCGAGAGCGTCGCCACTGCGCTGTTTGTGCAGAGAACCAACAGTGCCAATGCTAAACGCGAACAAAATAACGCTCCTGCATTTATCCAAATATAACTGACTAACGTTGAAACTTGTTGGTTTCAAAAATGGTTGTTAAACACCAACTGAAGCTGTTCGGTTATATATGACACGGCTATATATGATAGGATCGCGTTTTCATATAAACATTACATACAACATAGTTATATGGTACACACCACCGTCACACATCAAATTTATCAACTACTCTGTCAAGAGATTTTTGAGCGCTTAGTCAATTATAACTGAACATTTAGCAGGAACAGACAATGTACTGCTAGATAACAAGCCATTATAATTTAATTTAATCAGCCAACAAATAACGTTTACTCGTAGCACAGCGGCGACGCTCGCGTCACCAGCCTACCCACGATCACAGATTCGAAATTTCTTCCGTTTAAAAAAATAAAATCAACTAAATTACAACACGCCGCTATCGTCTACGTTTTAACATTAACATTAGAGTGCAAAAAGTATTCAATTCTTACTTACAAATAAATTATTTTCCTCGAATATCACCGCAATATATACACTGGGGTGGATCTTATATGTAATAATATAATTTAACGTACCGGAGGGAGGCCCGGCCGGGCGTGTGGTGCCGCGGGCCGCACGCAGCCAAGTGCGTGTCTTTACAACTTAGCTGCATCATATTACAGCAACATTACACAACTAGACATACATGGAGATGAGAAGCAATAATGAACCTTAACACATTACAAATTTATATAATTGTATTCAATTTTTAACACAAGACGTGTCAACTTTCAAGCTCAGATTATGCGATTTGTGACATCCCCGTTTGTCCTAATGTATATAGGGACCATTTAGTGCGTACTAAATCCGTTGGATTAAATGAAAATTGACTTCCAACCGGCAGTGGTATGCATTATGTTCTGTACTCTGAATATTTATGACAGCAACTGGATCATGAACCAGATGATGACCTTAGAAATGACAGTCAAAGTAATCTTATTATCATTATTCATCAAATTACCGCGAAAAGAAATATTGAAAAGAAACTACTGCTGCCATCTCTTGATTGTTTGCTGTACTAAAATTGATTTCTCCATAATATCCACCGAATGGCGTTACATGTTGTTCAACTTGGGTATTTTTAGGTATGTATAAAAAACTATCAAAGCCCGGCTATCCAGATATTATTGTGTAGTTACTAAACTAAATATGAACAACCTAATGAGCTTAATGTTCGAAATCGACAATACATTTTATTTTAGGTTAATTATTTTTTGACGAGTTTAATTTTACGCTGATCCATACAATGAATGCACCAAGTTTAATTGTGCATTTTGTGTAAAAGTGTAACAACTGCCTAATACTTCATTTACGGGCGAGCGCAGTTAAACATGAGATTGCGACAACCGCCTCTTGGAATCTGCGCTTGTATTGCCAATTCAAACATACACAGACAAAAACACGACACTTGCATTAAAAACATTATATATAATTTTTAGTAACTTTACAGGAGAATACAATTTTTTTAATGTTACAAACAACTCGTGTTCTGCATATGCCAGCCAACTCTAACACTGACTGCAAGCAGTGACATGGGTACATTGAACTTCGCTAGCTTTGGTATTTCCTGGTGGTGAGTGGCTTCAGCAGCCCGTGACATCTGTGACCAGTTCGAACGCCTCTTGTCTAGATATACAGGTTATCATGCCTTTATAATAAAACACAACTAATGCGAACACTACTGTTTCACGGCACAAATAGCTGAGATGGACACACAGTGAAACATTAAAGCTCTTCCATGCATAGAACTGTTGAAAAATTCTTATTTGTGAAGACCTTTAACAAAAACCCTGTGGTAATTTTGATCAAATTGAATAATAGACAAGATGAGATGAAACAAAAGAAAACCATAAATGCCATAAATATAATGGCATTGGAATATGTTTATAATTTAGTTTGGCTAAAAACCAAGTTACAATGTTTTTCCTGCAAGTGTCGAATACACGATTTTCACGCCACACAAGTGGCAAGTCCCAAGTCACACGTGACACATACATCAACTTTTATGACACTTTGTATTGCATAATCCAAACATATAAAACAGATTTTAATGTTTATCACATTGAGTACAGTGAAAAATCTGGGTTCATTACTCTTAAATGTTACTATGTTACATATTGTATATATTTACCAGGTTACAGATGCGGTTACAATATGAGCGTTCAAAAATGTCAATTAAAATCTAGAATTTGCTCGTAATATAAAAGTGAAAGACTACTTGCCAATAAACTATGAAGACTGGGCCATGCAGATGACCAATCTGATATAGTCGACTATATGGTGGATACCAGTGGATAGGTTACAAATTGGTAGCCGACAATAGATATACAAGAATATTATATGTTACATACAAATTGAATAAGTTCATGCTGCTGTTGGTACATTTTACTTCGACTAGAACAGCTGTTTAACAAAAGTTAGAGGCAATCATTACTTGATTAAATTAGCATACTGTGTGAAATAGCCTCACCAACCAAATAGAAAATGGCACTACGGGTTGATACGACCACGGGCGTATTTTGCATGAACGTCGAAATTTTCCAGAAGAGAAAATGATATTTTGGTCATGGTCTTCATCATACCCTCTCATCTAACAGACTGACTCATAGCCAACTTTGCCATGGAGTATGTTATTTTATCACCGATCAAAACTTATTGGTTATCAGCAGAGTACATTTAGCTCCGAGTTATTCTTACTTCATGATGTCATACAAATAAATAATTTCATTTATTTTTGAATATAACAGGTACCCACGATCTACGTTTTTTAACTGATATGTTAGTGTCGTGTGTCGTGGAGCGGTACCTCAGAGATGAAAACAAATTAGATGTAAAGTAGACAGGCTAATCTGTCATTAGTGACGTTTAAGTGTCAAGTGACAATCTGTCAAGAGTTACTCTTCACCACCGCAGTTCCGCCGTAACCATGGTTGATGTAACTGGGTCGAAATATCGGTTAATACGAAGCAGATCGTGAGTACCCGTTATATTCGAAAATGTGAGTCGCGTTTACAAAAGTTTAAAATAATTTCATTTATGTTGCGATGTTTCATTGTCGACCATGTTAGTCAGACACCTGCATGGCCCCATTACAATTAACTTACAACTAGACGCGGGGGGTAAGTTTTTGGTCGATTGTGTTTCAACATTATATGCATTATCATCGACATGTCGAAATTGTATGATCAAAGCGGGATCGATCATACAATTTTGATGGCATCCCGAGTACTCTATACATAATAAAATATCAGCTTCAATAATCATACTGAACATACAAAAATGCCTTTATTATCTTTGATACTGGTTCATGTCAAACCGTTAACCATTTCACTTATGAACTCCTTTACTTGACTGAAATGACAATTGGTATTTATATGCAACATAGGTTTCACCAATCCTCGATTTCTGATTCCAATATGTTGCATAGCTCAGTGCAGTTTAATACTTTTATGAATCCATTAGAGATCAATTGGATTGCCAAGAATTCGCAACTCACTTCTGTTATTAAAAACAAACCGAATCATGTCATTGCTGTGAGGTTGGTAACTCCGATGTTCGATGCTTCTAGTATTTAGTAGTTGTAGGGTGTCGTCAGCTCCCAGTACTGCCGCACTCGCTCGCCACTGCTCAGGTTCATGCCATCAGGTTGCAGGAAGGTCAGCTCTATTGTCTTGAACCTTTTCTTTAGTTCTGCATCGAATGTCTGCGCGTCGTGCGGGTCGAGGAAGGGCGCGGGCTCGGCGGCGCGCGGCGCGGGCTGCAGCAGGCGCGCGGCGGCCGCGGCCACGCCCGGCGCCCAGTGCCGCCGCAGCGCCGCCGCCTCCCACAGCGACGAGCCCAGCGCGCGCGAGCCGCACGCCGACGTCTCCTCCGGCACGTACGGGTCGCTGCACATGATGGCGGGCGTGTCCTGCGTGCATATCATCCGCTTGAGCGCGGGGTGCCGCAGCAGCAGGTTGCCGGCCAGCTGCAGCAGCGCGCACGCGTCCTGCGGGGCCGCCACCAGCGCCAGCCGGCACACGCGCTTCGCGAACGCGGCCACCAGGCTCTCCGGCAGGTGCGTGGAGCTGAGGAATATGTCGGAGAGGTGCATCAGGCGGCGCTTGTAGCGCGTGGCGAACATCTCCGGCTCGAACATCGCGTACAGCCGGTCGTATATGTCCGGGAAGTCCAGGTTGTAGCGCTGCACCAGCTCCAGCACGCCCTGCAGCGCCAGCATGCTTATCGGACCGTCGGCGTCAAGGCTGTCGCAGAGCATGTCGAGCGCCAGGTGCGGGCGCGCCAGCAGCGGCATGAGGCGCTCCACCAGCAGCAGCAGCGCGCGCCGGTGCGTGCGCGGCTCGCCGCACAGCGCCCACTGGCACGCGAAGCCCCAGCAGCGGTTGGCGTGGCGCCGGCACGCGCCCGCGTTCAGCGCGAACCCGCCCTTCTCTGGGGAACGTCCACCCGGGTCAAGCGCAGCCCTCGGCACAGATATCACTATGCTAATGTTGATGTTTGTGCTACATTCTTTTTTTTGTATGAGGAAGATAGAGAAGCCGATGGGCCGCTGTTGCAACACCAAAGGTACTTCCAGTTTGAAAGAATCTATTTATGCGTTCAAAGCACCCAGAATACCTCCAAAGGAAGATGTATATTCATGTAGATGTGATGTTAAGAAATGAAAATACTAAGTTAATTACAAGAGGTTTCCTAACTTCTATTTCTGCTGCGTCGAAAATGTGTGTTAAATATCAGTTTGCAGGCTGTGATGAACAACTTAACCTTCAAAAACAGCAATGCAACTGTGACGAACCCTAATCAGCAGTGTAACTGTACTATTAATTACAATTAGATGAACTACAAGCTCTCCATTAAACGCAGTGGGAAACACTAAGTTAATGATACATCATACTGATAAGTTAAAAAGTTTATGGTACTGATCTCAATTTAATTAGTGAATTTGAAAGACAATTCAGTTTAATAAGTTATATATATAGCTTATATATAGCAACTTATATAAACAATTTACATAGTAACAAATTATATAAATATGCATTGATGAAAAATGGATAAGAGCAACATTCCTTTTACAAAACAGATATATAAATCCAGCATCATGATACTGACCGCTTGTGCCGCAGAGCCATTTCTCCAGTGGAGCGTCATTGCCATGTTCACCCTCGCCCCTCTCCTTGATTTTGCCCTTTGTCTCTGTGGGTATCTCGCTGGCCAGCAGCTTGTCTAACAGCTCCAAGTAGTTCTGCATGTATATTTGTGATGGTGACCTGTTCAGAAACATAACATTTTCAATATCTACTAAATATATCTATATATAATATAAATAGGCTAAGATAAAATTGTTCAAGGATTCTTTTATTATATCATGAAGTAGCACACGGGCTTGCAGTCTACCTGCTGGTAAGTAGCTACTGCACCCCATGACATCTGTAATCACAGCTGCGGTGCTACTCCTGAGGACATAGATAGAACCCCTAGTGTTCTGTATAGCCTGGCTAACACACCCTTATACCGACACAAGTAGTGCGAACACTACTGTTTCATGGCACAAATAAGTGTGACGGTGGTGCCGACCCAGTCGAACATATACATGTTCTTCAACCAGTTCTCATTGAGGTTTGTCAACCAATTTTGTTTACTTTGTTTCGGAGTAGTAGTTGTTGATTACTAGATATTGATGAGATAGTGTTATCAATAAAATAAATTGCAAACAGTTTCTTTCCTACTCTCCACAAGAATAAATAAAAATATGGTAAAGATAATTCCTTCAAGCCCTTTTTCTCCTCTGCTTGGTCCCTGTTATATGTATATACATATTACATTGTGGGCAAGTGCATAACCACGTCATGGATGATTTGTAAAAGTAATATGTATGTAGGGTGCAATATATATTCTGTCTGTCACATGATGCATTCAATTAAATAAATCATAAAACACCAAATAAGTGTTTAAATATAATAGTCACTAAATTTCTTTTTTTTCCTTTAGTACAGAAATACTACTTTTTTTAAATCCTTCCATTAATAAAGATCTAATCCCAAACATCAGGTGAAACTCATATTTAAAAAATACTGCAAGAGTTCTATAAATGTACTTGTTGACATGAAGGAAACTAAATATAACTCAAATTATTTTTTCTCACACTTATCACATATCAAAAGATAACACTATTTTCGTACCTCATATCTGATATAAATAAATTTGGCATTGTTTGATCAACTATAAATAGTATTACAAAACTGATTAAGCCAAAATAGACCATATGAAAAATATATAATTTGATGGTCTTCCTCAAGGAGATAGGCTGGAATGAAGCAGATTGTTCCTGCACAACCCAAAATATGAAGTTGCAGATGGCAGCTGGTAGAACCATACCATACAATAGAGGATTGGTAATTGGTGGTAGAACATATCCAGGTTCGCCCGGGTGAGTACTACCACCACACCTATTTCTGCTGTGAAATAACTCTTACGAGTTGTGTTTCAGCTTGAAGGGTGGTGCACCCGGCACACACAGGATACATGAGGCGATCATCTTAGCCCTTAAGAGTAGCAACGCACTTGTGACCAAATTCGAACAGAACTATGGTTCTGTAACAAGTTGGTTATGGTTGTCATGGGCTGCAGCGATCACTCAACATCAAGTGACCTGCATGCCCGTTTTATACTCTCATTTAAAAAAATAAACAAATGGGTAAGCATGGTGTA
>DWIE01000579.1:0-14058 GCA_018248235.1 Choaspes benjaminii | reverse complement strand
GATCTGTTCGAAGTCGATCACAAGTGCGTTGCTACTCTTGAGAGCTAAGTTGGTCGCCTCATTTATCCTGTGCGTGCCGGGTGCTTCGGGCTGAAACACAACTCATAAGAGCTATTTCACACTAGAGATAGACGTGGTGGTGGTTCTCACCCGGGCGAACCTGGACAGATTCTACCACCGATAAATCTTTTTAATATTTTGCTAATATGGATCGATGAATTATATCAATGACCAACTTGAATATCTGGAATTTACAACCTACGAATCCTTTAACGTAATTTAATGATAACTATCTGAATTGCACAATCCAAATTGAAAATATGATTAGGGATCTAGAATATACGTAAGTTAGAAAATAAAAACCGAATGTTCTATTATTCACCGCTAAAAATTCATCGTAAGTCACCCAACCGTCCTTGTCTGTATCTGCGGCGTTAAATTTTTCCTTGCGCATTTCCATCGACGTTTCATCTCCCAAACTCTCTAAGACTGCGCAACTAAAGCAGCAATATAATAACGTTTTAAAAATATGGTCACATGAAGTTAGAATTTTCATTGAATTACGTAAATAAATTATTAACAATTCGCTAATTTTAAAAAGTGAACATAGTAGGTACATGGGTTTTGGGTCTTCCTACTAAAAATACTATCCCTTGCTACTGACTTAATTATCAATAACATCCAATCTTCAACGATAGTCCAATTCTGTATTATTCAGTACAGATTTTTTATCATAATGAGATTAAGAAAGTGGTATTTCACGTTAAAAAATCCCTTACAAGTCGTCAAATCCCAGCATTCCATTAGTTTGGTTATCGAACAATAGAAACAGACTGTGCAGGTTAGCTATGGTCACTTCGTTCCAGCCTGGGAATCTTTCCACCACCTTCTGCATACTCCATCGACGATCTTGCTCCTTCATCTCCTAATATGTAAAAAAAAATTAATGCCGTTCTTGGCGCAATTTAGTAAATATTATTAAATAACACGCCACCTGATACTGCAACCCACGACTCGGTGCCATTCCTGAGGTCAAAGATGGAATGCCTCGTCTTCCAATTACGCTATCACCGATTTTTTTTAAATTATGAAATAACACGCAGTCCACCCGATACTGCAACCCACGACTCCTACATGAATGAGGTCAAAGATGGAATGCCTCGTGTTCCACTAATGCTATCATGAAAACATGAATAGAGGTATATTGGAAACACAGTGCGAACATTAGGTACTGATTCTCGGTACTACTAGTGAGCTATCTCTTTAAAAACTGCGTGGGGGTTTCAATTAGAAACACGATTTTTTAGAGACAACAGCTAAGGCCTATGAGGTATTAATTCAATGCTATTGCATCCACTATATTGAATTGTATCGCATATATAGGAATATACTTGATTGTATTGGCGCTGCTCAGCCAACCTCTTGTAAAATAAATCGACTAGCTTGTCATAGTCAGTGGCAGGGGGTTTCTGCGTTTCTGACGGCTTCTTTTTGGGCTCGCCTGTTTACATAAAGAATGTTATTTCTAAACGCACATCGTTATTTAACAAATGAAACAATCAAATTGGTGATCTCTATATGAGAAGTGTTTTCACGTACTAACTAATTATTTCTATTAATACTCTTACAGTTCTAGGAGCCTATAGACAAGACTAATTTACGTCACCTGATTCTACCATCATTTTACGGTGACGTATATGGCCATCGTTTCAAAGTATTTCGGATGTATTAAGCCTAACTCCCACAATGAGAACTGTTTACCTGTAGCTGTAAAATCCTCCTGCCTGTAGAAACAGATAGGCTTTCTTTTAACTGGGTACTCAAAGAACCTTCCAAGGCTCGAAAACAACGCGCTTACATGGTGACCCATCGCTTCAGTTATTTTACCTAAGTAGTTCTAATCTTTATTTTAATTCTGGACCCAACTATATAATATCTCCGGTAATCTGATAGGTTATATTGCTGTTGACAATATATAAAAATGACAAAGGACTGTCACTTCACAGGTTCAGTGTATTTCATGCCATTGACATGTGCGTCATTGCAGCAGCTACTTCTAGCTTCCATACTTTTAGCTGAGCTAACGTGAGTGTAGAAAGAAATTCAGTTCAGCAACGGAACTATCACTAAGGATTTTTAACATAGATATAAACTCTATGGTATATAGAACTTAGTGTATGTTATGCCAAAATTCTTATAAAAATATGAGATAAAAGTTGATTTAGATATTTTTGTAATAAGTAGTATATAGATGTAGTGATGTATTATTGTCTAGTGTATTTATTAATCGAAAGTGTTCAATCTAATAACAATAAATAATTACGAGTATGAGTGGCTGTTGCTTTATAAAAAAAATATATTGTTCAAGCATTAAATTTATCATCTATGACGAATGGGATTATGGGAGTTTGAAATAAAACACCAATTTCTATCAATCACTTGATTAATTTTTAATACAAAATTCCATTAAAAATTTCAAAAATTCCATGACATATATAGCGTCATGCACAATTGATAAGATTATAAGAATCAAGGTATGATTTTACCGAAAGGATAAAATAAAGTAAATGAAATATGGTAAGCAGTAAATTATTCTAAATTAAAATATAGGAACATTTTTAAAATTATTCAGTCTTTTTCTAGACAAATTAAAAAAAAATATATAAAGAGAAAAAGACTGTTGTCAACCGTCATGCAACAAAAATATAGTGAACTGATAATAATTTACTGCTCTTAAAGTGTTTACTGAGCGGACAAACTTGACTACGATTTGGACGAGACTACACGGGGAAAGAAACAGCTACATAAGTATCCTGCTTACACTAGTAGACAACAGACTTCTAAGCGGTGATTATACCACCGCTTTACATCAGTCTTCTTAAATCTAAAAGACGATTACATTACGAAACTAATATTAATTATTAAATGAGGTAGAGCGGTTTTAAAAAATTGCACACACTTACGCGCGAGACGAGCAATAGTCATTAATGACAGAAATGTCAAACATTACGAGACCAATTCAATTGATAAGAAATGCTTTTTGAAATATTAAGAAGACAAAAAAAAATTATGGACAAAATATGGTGGGGATATAAACTGAATTTCGAATTTTAATGAAATTTTTACTTAAAAAAACGATATTTAACTAAAATAAGGTATTCAATAAAGGGACAACAGAATTGGGAGGTCTTTCCTACTTGGGTCAGTCGAATGGGTCAGTGTATAACAATGGATAATCAGAAATGGCCAGTGCTCGTCCCTACACAAGTCGCCCCGCGGGGAGCGCTTCCAACGACTTCACGTAAAAACGCTCTAACTCCGAGGCAGTGTACAAAATTTTCGCTTAACATAGCTAATGTGATACACAATCACTACTACATTCGTCGCCCCTTACAATAATACATTTAGTAATAGATATATAACTCGCATTCCTGAAATCTCTAACTTCTTTATTAAATATGAAGCAAAATTGTGACACTAATCCACTACTGTAAGCACACACTGAATGCAATTTTGTGTGAATAATATATAAACCTTACCACTAGCCAAACTTGCGAAGGGGTGACGAATGAAGACAATTACACTAACACTAACACAACACAAGCGCCTATTTTTACATCAAAATAGCACAAATAGAATGGCTCGATACAATTTCCTAAAATCTCATACAACTGTATTATTATGCAGTTCGTGATGCGTCTCACCACTGACTCAAAACATTACAAATAAATCCAACCGCAATTTTTTCAAACTATCGGATCTGTCTTTCAATGTGATTACAAACTATTATGTGAGGGTAGGGATGTGACATTTCATTACTACTGATCAGATTGGTCCGAATTTTATATTAGACTTAAGTTTAACGTAGACCGGTTATAACGTATAATAACGTTACTGAAATATCTCTGTTAAATGTTGTTTCAAAGAATCAGATCAAATAGTTGGAACACTGCGGTTGACTAGCAGATGAAACGGAAATAATCAAAGTTTGAATTAATCCAAACAACAAAATAAACTTGTACAAAATTACGAATACGCTTCATTCTATTTAGTTGTCAATTTTATTGTACCTATCACAAAACCACAATTTTACTGCTAGCTGCTAGCAGCTTTCACATAGTTCACACTGTTACCTCGCGACTTGACTTTGCGATTATATCAAAACACATTTATGTACTGAAAAATTTGGTTCTACACTTTTATAAAGTGGCCAAGCGCTAGGTTGGTTACATACAAGCATACTATGATATAAAATAATTCAATATACGTATTTAAATAGCATTTCTTGTATCTAGTGGCTATAGTTTTTGCTATTATGCAACCAATCTGAGACACTTTTACAGCGTATCGACAAAAATCATACTTATAACGAAATAAACCTAATAAATATAATCAAATCAAAATTAAATGCGGAACTATCATAGTGGAGTAACTCTATTTTTCTACAGGGGAATATTATATAGATACCGGATTCCGGCGCCGACAACCAGCTCGTAACGTTCGTATCGCAAGTAACATTGTGCCGTGTACGCGCGGTTGTAGACTACAGAATTTTAAGAATAACACACTTACTTAAAATTCGAGGCCCGCGACCCTTCTTTGTTTTATAGTGACTTCTAATATGTAAAATTTAATATTTAATGTTATAAAATAGCTTTGTGTTGTACTTACAGCTGTGGCCCACTGAGCGCGCCTGGTCGCAGTAGTGCACGCGTACATGCTTACAATATCGAAGTGACGCGACGAGCAGCGCCAGCGAGACACAGATGGTTTGTGATGCTTAGCTTTATTTCAAAAACGTGTGGCTTATAAGACACAGATATTAGGAAATCTTAATTAGATCGAGGACCTTACTTGCTATGACAGACTGGTAACATTCTAAGAGTGTACTAGTCAATACATTATTTGGGATGAAAATGATAGGAGTTTGCTTTGCAAATCCAGTGTTCGAATCACAAACGATTGTCGCTACTCATATTATTTTATCTTCATTAAAATCTGAGATTCGTCGTCGCTATAAAAATACTTGTCGTATTTCATGTAAAAAAGATAGATAGATACTTTTGAAAATTTCAATACTAAAAAATGCATTTTATGCAACACATTATTATAAAAAAATAACATAATACTTTAAAAAAAAATGGCACTGAACGAAAAAAAAATATAAGTAATGTTCATTTCATCACCTAGTACTGATATGAAATTAATAAAAAAATACATCAGTAATTAATTGACCGTCAAGACGCAAAACACCGCTTCCGAGCACATCGTTTCCGCCGCGCCCGCCGTGTCCACATGGTTCGTCCTGTTACGCGCACCAATCAATTTATAACTGGCATCATCAAAATATTACGGTACAAAAAATTATCACTATCATATTATACGACTAATAGTATCACCTTTCATTTCCAAAAGTTGGTTTTTTACCATTTTCCTCTTGTTCACACAACTTTTTGTCGCTTCAAAAATATTATGATATCTGGCGATTACTCACGTTATTATATCATATTGTATGTTACTTAACGATAAATTCAAAGTATATATTTTTCGATGCAATAAATACGGTTCTAGGTGCACTGTAATTACCGAGACTACACTGCCTGTCTTAGACGTGCGGACGAGGCTGAAAACTACGTAATATAGCGCCTAAGCCAGCAATCATACACGAACATCTTAGTCAAAAATACTTCAAACAACAATTTTCGTTAAAAACGCCCATAGCTTAAATATTAACTCAGACTATATTGTTAATCAGTTCCATTAATTATATCTAATTTTTAATGCACACTCGCAGAAAATTTTTGTTTGAAGTGGTTAGTGTTTACACTATAAAGAACGCCACTTACACAGATTTATCGAAATATCGGATTCACTCGGACCCTTACTCTATACTAAACCTAAGTACAAACGTGAAAAATATTACCCTAAACGTACTTTAACTTACAGAGCAATCTTTAATTATGTATTAATTTAATCAAGAATTTCTGGGGATATAAATGCTAGTCACTGTTGTTAATATATTGTATTGAATACGGAGATTATGAGTTCTTAACTTGTCATAATTATTTAACTATTAGTCCTACCATTACTTTAATACAAGCAATGATACGTCTACGATTTTCCTTTAATTTCAGATATATGATACATGTTAAACATTGATAAATATTTTATATGGTCATTAAAAATATTTGCAATTAAGCTTTTGAAAGGCTCTGCGTTACATTATTGCTCTGTGGGTGAGCTCCGGCCGAACAAAGCCAAGATATCCAGTTAATTATACTAATCTACGCAACCGACAATACACAAATATATCCTAGCGATCATAATTATTTTATAAACAAGCGAAAGTGAATTTCTAACGCTAGTGTAATACGAAATTCAACTAGCTACTGCGGCTCAACATAGAGACAGACGAAACAATCCACTTCGCAACCACAAAGCAGCGCCATCTTGAATGGTAATTCTGCAGCGAACTCATGAATAGTCGGTGGCGAGATTAATGCAGTGCCCTACGTACGCAGACCGAAAACAAGCGAACACCACCGCGCGCGTTGCGTTGCGAACAAATGCAAGGGACACCAGACGGAGTGGTCACATTTAAATTATAATTTGTTGTTGGATCGAACACAATGCAGCTGCCCGGAACGCGTGGTGTCTATCCCCTACGTAGGACGCTGCGTTATGTGCTCCACACATGTCCCTTTCGACTCGCACCAACCAGCTAGAGCAGGGAATGTGTGATCAACTCAAATGCGACTACAGTCTTTTTATCAAGAGGTATTAAGAAAATCGTCGCATTTAAGTTTAACTGTCTCAGGCATTGAGCTCTATCAAACGCTTAACCGTTAGATTGAGACGATGGTAAATCAATCGAAAATAATATTGTTTCATACAAATTGCACTGAATGGATACAGCGACATAATAAATGTATGTAACAATACAATTTATCACTGACACGGAATGCATCAGTAGAAATCGGATCTAACGTATCCGGATCGATCAACCTACCTAACTATATATATCGCTCTCCATAGACAGGCCGTTGCGAACTGCACTACCCGCAGAAGAACCACCGATCTGGCAAGATGTATAGCATCAAACCTTTGCCGCACCTCATCGCTTTAGGGCTATTCTGTGGTCGTGAAGTGGGAAGCTATGCGCTCGACTTGAGCCTAAGAATCGAGCAAACCGTTTCGGCAACGCCACTAGATCTATAATTAAATTATGAACACATACTTAACTGAACACAGTGTTGTGGCTGGGCATATACATCCGATTTAATCCTAATTCATCCTAGATATTATCCAAACATGCATATCGAAAACTTCCCCAAATCCGAACGGCTACCATAACAACGGCATCGCAGTGGGACTAAGCAGAATTAAAAATATGACTCTCATACAACTCCATATCGATTAATTATGAATAGTCTTTTATTGCGTCCCATCATTATGCCAACCGTCCACAGAACACCAATTCACAATTTATTTAAGACAAATTGGATTTATATTCTCACCCTATACTAATGTCACCCATAAAATACTCACACGTAATATCGATATTTCTGTAGTGTATTGTGACGTTTCATCGATAAACACAAAATGTGGATGTGTAAAACACGATATTGGAATTTCGGAAGTACAAGAATGTTCGTGGTATTTTATGGCTGGCACCTTTACTAATAAATTTAATAATACGACATTAAATAGATACTATTCCTTAGGATTCTCTAAGGTACGCGGAATTAAATAAAAATTAAAGCGAAGGTTTGACAAACTATCTAACAGATTTAATCTGAAGATCTGAACTAATACATCACCCTCATATACGTTCTTCTTAATGTCAATATTTAAATAGGACTAGCTTAAATCATAGAAAATAGTTCATTAAGCCTCTCCTTAATTTCTAGATCCTCCCGCAGACAATTTAGCTATAATATTTGAACTAACCCAAATTCCGAAAGATCACAATCACACAAGTAATTTAAAATTAATGATCAATATATAGAAGAATATCTATAGATTACCTAATACGTAAAACAATAGACGAGTCACCGTGACTTAAATTATTTACAAAAATCATTCTACGTTATATGTACCCAAGCGAAAGTAATATTCCATAAATAAAAATAAGAACCAAACGCTACGTATGTGGACAACCCAATCAGTTCATTTTCCAAGCTAGCAGTCGAAAACACAATTAATTTAACTTACGCAACGAAAAAGGACCTCTCACACGAAAATAAAATATCACGCGTCACACATGAGGTGCGACAAACAATTTTGTGTGCATTCAATCGCCAATAAATTCATTGAATTTTAGGATACAATACCTATGTACGTTTTGGTATTAAAATTGCATTAAAACAAAACGCGCAGTTGTAATGCGACGACACCGCCCGCCCGCGCCCTCTCCACTCCGGGCACATCTTCTTTAAGACAGTCTTCTAAAGTCAGTCTTAAAGGTTTATTGCATTAATTTCTTAGCTCACTTGCCTCAATCCCTTCCCTCGCTTCAAGACGCAAACAAAAGAGAAAGTATAGAAATCGAGCAATCGATTAAATTAAAATTATTACTATAAAATGAGCGTTGCTAGCGCAACGCACTGTGAAATTTATAAATATAAATCAGTACGCAAAATAATTTATAATAATACATATTAAAGTCTGAATTAATCAAATTAAAAGTAACGAAGTTAAAGAACGCAAAAGTAAGTAACATTTTGGAAAAATACTTTTCAAGTTATTTTAAAATTATCTCACATAAAAAAACATCTTTTAAATCACAATGTGATCCTCTATCATATAATAATCTGTGCGGCACACTCTATCATTATGCAATGCATAAGTCTCATAGAGTGTGCATCACGTATATAACTGGTACTGTGAACATGGATTCGGTGGCAAACCTAAACTAATTAATGAAAACTATTCATTAGGTGGTGCTGCAATATTACTGCAAAAACCAACAGCAAACAATGTTTGGTTCTTAAAGACTAGTCTCATACGGACACGAAATTGAAATAATATGGTAACGAGAAAGTCATTAAAAGAATTTAAAGAGAACCCGATTTACTCCTGATGCTTATATAAATCAGGAGTAAATTGCAATTCTCTGTCCAAGCTATGCTCGATTCGGATTTTTCCAAACATTAATAATAAAATTGGCACATTAAGAAAGTAATCACAACTTAAATAAAATTAAAAAAAAAAAACATACATAATGGGCCTGAGGCCCGCGTCGTTACTGTAGTTAGTATTCATCAGTATACTTTGATATACTGCTTGCCGTGGGAAGAGATGTCGCGGGCGGTGTCGGGCAGCGTCTCGAACAATACCACGAGATATCCTTCGGGTGTGAGAGCCACGTCGCTCGGCCGGTCCTTGTCGTCGAGCCCGGGGCTCTTCAGATCCACAGCCCAAAGAATACGGAGCTCAGAAGTGAAGACTAGTACGCGGTGGTTCTTCGAATCGGCTACAATGATTCTGCCATCGTCATCCGTCACGATACCGGAAGGTCTATTCAGTTCACCTATACCTGAGCCTTCACGACCGACACAATGCATAACCTTTGACAAAGTTGGATCTACCATAAGCAAACGATGATTTTCAAAATCTGAGACAATGATATTTCCTGAAGTAGTAAAGCATACGCCTCTAGGCGTCGTGGGGCCTTTCAGCATCTTAGCTGGATTGGCCCCTTCAAAAACGAACTTTGTGATATATGTTCCATCACTAGTGAATAACTGAATACGATGATTACGAGTGTCTGTTACAACGATATTTCCTAGAGAGTTAACAGCTACGTCCCAAGGATATTGAAATTGTCCACACTCTTTACCGAACGAACCAAACTTGAGTATGAAATTGCCAGATGATGTAAATATTTGAACTCTATGATTATCCTTATCTATGACTATAATACGCCCGTATGTATCTGTGGTTATACCTGCTGGCAAATCGAATTCACCAGGGCCTGTGCCCTTTGAGCCAAACATAGTTCTAAATTCCCCTCTGTTATTGAAAATTTGTATGCGGTTATTTCTTCTGTCTGCGACGATGATGTTACCTTCTCTGTCCACACATAGGCCCCAAGGTCTTGACACTTGTCCCTCTTCTTGACCTTCTCTACCGAAGGAAAACATCGGAACTCCAGGAACTGGGCTTCTAGTTGGCCTTACAGTAACAGACATCCAATATCCAGGTATTGCCTGTCCGACACCCCGAGCGGGAGTAGGTTCCATGGAAAGACTTGAAGTGATGCTATGGTCATAAAAATTTGTCGATCTTGAATGACTACTGGTATAGTCCGGCAAGGATCTGAGATTATTTGTCGCGGACATCTGATAGCTTAAGGGTGGAAAACTCTGCGCTGCTTGTAAAGATTGCAATAAGGACTGACGTGACTGAATGCTGGATGAGGTGAAAGTATGCATTGAATTAATGGGAGCTGCTTGGACGTCGCATTGTCTCTTAATTTGATCAACCAAGTCATAATTGGGAGGTATAAATAAGATCCTTTCTTCATTGAGGTACATGTTTTTAAACATGTTAGAAAAATAATCAACCTGAGCTCTACCTTTATTTTTGGTAAGAAATAGGTCAACCCCTTCGGCGTCCATGCTTCTGACTAAAGTTTCATTAGTATGCGCCAAACCAGCAAGAATGCCACGAAGTGTGTTCATGTGATCAGTTAATTGACTCATTTTAGCTTGTCGCATCTTTTCAACTTTATCTAAAAGATACTTTTCTCGGTCTTCGATAGCCTGGGCGTAACAACGCATAGCTTTTCTGATTTTCATGTTAGCTTCCGCGGTTTCCTTTTCGTATGCTTTAGACATGGCAACTGCCCGGTCAATAGCGGTTTTAATTGCTTTTGTACCGGTTTTAGTGTCTTCAATTGCTTTGAATACTCCAATGCGACAAATATCAAGTGCACCTTTGATAGGTGAAACGCAATGATCCTTGTGCGCCCACAGGGTGCACTCGTGGCAGATGAAGTGAACGCATCCTTCACAATAAAATCGAATCGGATCGCCATGCAATTCACAATACATATTTAATTCCTTTTCGTTGTTAACAGAGTTTGGTCTGACACCAATCGGTGAAATTTGGTGAATAGGCAATAGTGTATGTTCCCGTAACTGACAATCCGACGTAACTTTATGGCAACATTCGTGACAGAACAAATCGTTGCATTCGAGGCAACGTGTGGTAGGCAGGCGCTCCTCACAACGGTAGCAGGTTATGGAAACAGAGGAGGATGTGCCAGGTGACCCACTCGAGTTGTCTTCTTTGGTGTGATTTTGATGATTATTGTTGGACACATTGTTGGACACACTGTTGGTCAAACTGTTGGACATGCTGTTGCTGGACACGTTGGAGATACTGTTAGAGATACTGTTAGCGATACTGTTGACGATATTGTTGGGCATACTGTTGGGCATGGCGTTGTACTCACGGCTGGGTCCGATAGGGTTCGGAAACGTCGGCAAGGCCCAGATGTCGTAGGGTGTGGTGGTGGAGGCCGAAGTAGACGGCGCCGGCTGTAGACTAGTGGGCTTGTTTATGTTGTCAAGTAGGTTGCAGATAATGTGCGACATGGCGAGCGGATCCTCTGGATCGTTCGAGTTGTGACCGGATCCCGGTGACGACGTAGATGCGGTGGGCAGGCTGGCAGCCAGCGACTGCGTCATGTTAGCAAACGACGTCATTGCGCCCACACATCAAGTCATTAGATCTGTAACAAAGAAAATGTTCTTTTAGATGCATTATATTCTATATGTAAAGCCATACTTACATTTCCGAGATATTTTTCAACATTCGGTGAAATTTACAAAAATCATTTTTATACAAAAAATGTTTTTTTTTTTAAATTAATAGATACAATGTCGGCAAAAATGACGAGGATCAAAATATTATTTTTAACATTTAACACAGTGAAACTGTTAAAAAAATCGTCATTTTACAAGAAGAAACAATAATTAAAAGAAATGGTATTAAAAAAGTCGTTGTAAATATGAATAAATGGATGAAAAATCTAATTAACAACAAGCATCATAATATACATGGGGTATATGCATATGATAACAATGTTATTATGTGGTTATAATTAATACAATTCAATAACAATACAATAATATTATATACACACAAATGAAGAATACAATTTTAATTTATTACATTTTGCCAATCGATACCATAGACGCTATCTCAAAATCTGCGGTGTCAGGCCACTTACACTCAAAATGAACAATTAGTAGCACCAAACATTTTGTCTCTATGACTTAAAATTATCACTGAGCCCGGATGGCAACGCACTGCACAAACATAACAACAATCAATAATTATAAACAACCGAAGCAAAGGACGTGTACAATTCGACTGCCCCTGCCCCGCTGACTGTTGCACTGGGTGTTCATGTGGTGCAGTTTGCGAAAAAAATCTATCCCAAAAACTTTTGTGCGCCCCCTACCACTACCCCTTGTGATTGTAGGTAGCAATGAGAGAGCGGGACGGAAAGATGTGAGCGAAAGTGTGTGGGAGAAAGAAGCCCCATGCGACGCATTCCAAAATTTTCCATAATTTAGATAAAGAAGGTTCGCTATGATTAGGGTTGGCGCTTTTCTCTATTTAATAACTTTATTACGAATTTCATAAACATATTACAAGACTCACGAGTATAACAATAATTAGACTGATATAGGATTACATAGCAACATTTTAATTCTGTCTAAAATTGAACTGATTAGGAAGACAAAAAAAAAGAATAAAATATACACATACACAATGTTTAACACGACAACGGGTGACATTTCTAAGCTCGCTTCAAAAGAGTGTCTCGTTGCCTTTTTACCAATATTTACATAAATTATGGCATATATGGAAAGATGAAACATGCTTGCATACATTGTCATTCAGTGAACACACTGGTAACATGTTAGCCAATAAATATCACATGAATTTCAACCCTAGCCGCGATGTTGGAATCACTATTGAGTGGCATAATACCGTTCACAAGCTTTTCGGGGAATAGGACGGGAGATAGGGTTGGCAATGGGCGTGAACGAGAGGTATGACGTTTCTAGTTATCGTGATTCTGTATTTCGGGCCGCGAGCGCGGTGGTAGCACATGTCGTTCGTGACCTTGGTTGGCGAGTGCGCGTGAGGCAGGTCCGGGACCCGGCCGCCATCTTGCCGCGCCCCCGCCGGCCAAACCTCATCGTTCAGTTCGAGGAGGGTGCCGAAAATCGATGCTTCCCTTGCTTCCCTAGCTGCCCTTAGCTACATCCCGAAGGGCGATACCACGGATAACCAATGAGAGAATTACATATATAAATAAATAGCGACGCCAAGCTTCCTGGCAAAATTTTAGATAATTTTGGAGATATCCTCAATTTTATTCGATTAGCCGCAATTTTCATAATTTCTAATGCGTGTTTTGCATTTCATCGAAATATTCCCACAAACAACAAAATCTAAAAGCGGACGCATAAGTATAACAATTAGACTGATATAGATATTAAATAAAACATTTTCCACAGATATTTTATAGGACTGCATATTCCTGTGAAGACCAAGAAATTTAGAAAGTTTAAAAGAATAAATTGTTCATTGAACACGAAACATTACCTGTTTCGTAACAAAGGATTATTGTAAATGCAAGCGGCAGGGCCGTACGGTACACTGATGCCTTAACAACGGACAGGTAGTAAGTGCTTTGTGAATTATCGGCAAAAAAATTCTAAGATCCCATTTTTTTCTAGCTTGGGCGAAAAACAAAGGACCCGTCGCTAGCCTGGCTCAGCCCTCGCCCGCAGCCCCTTGCGAATAGGGAGGATAAAACTAACACGTTCAGTGGGATCACCGCTTTCAATCGATCGCCCAAAAGAAGTCAGAACACAAAGGATACAAATGAAATTTCTGCGAAACTGCACTGTTTAACAATCAACGAAATGACCACAATACACCGGAAAGATTTAAACTACACGAAACAAAGGCAGTACGTACAAAATTTTAACTTAACGTTTACTTAACTCATGTTTCACTCACAACCTT
>DWIE01000578.1:0-14058 GCA_018248235.1 Choaspes benjaminii | reverse complement strand
CCGCTCGGCTACCATCGACACGAAGCCCTGTCAGTGTCTGATTCACACTCGATCGAAATAAATTATTATATGAAGGCGTCATACACGTCATACACATAAACAATAATGTAAGCACTATTGCTTTGACGTGTGTGACTCTAGTACTTACTCCCTCAAACAAAAGTTCCATCACTCGTTAATATACTAAATATGAGTATTCAGTGTAATCTGAAGAATATCAGATGATTCATGCGGGAAAACCTAAATGTAGTGAAAAGTATTATAATGCTAATTAATTATTCATCTTTGACTTGGAAATACCATAATATTCAAACTCTGTATCAAGCATGTTTTTATCTATAAAATCCCTAAAACTGACTTAATAATTAACAGATTTGTGTCTAATTTCGTAAATTAATTAATACCGCATAATCTTAATCCTTTTGATAAGATAAAGGGAATAATGTTTTTGTCGTCAGAGTTCGGAATTTACTTTACATAGGTACAAGAAGTAAATCAATAACGTGTACATAATGTGCATTATACTATTAATATTATAACTGTGAAAGTATGTGACGATGGATAAAAAATTTTACGGGTCATTTATACTACTTCTTTGGGTCAGTGGTCGCTGCCGCGAATGCTAAACAAGGGGCCCTGGATTCGTTCCCTGGGCCAGGCAGAATGCTATTGGGATTTTTTTGACAGAAAACTTCACAGTAACAGCCCGCAGTTAGGAAATGTACCTGGTATAAATGTATTGGCAATACTTGGCTTATTACATGACAAACTATACTAACATAATTAGCGAACTATGGGTGATATTGACTTCTATCTACACCTCCGGGTAAACAAGGCATGAGTTATGTGTTTTTCGTTCATTATCTTGGTACTTCAAATGCTGTCGCCGTCTCCAAAAATTACTTGAACACTTACTTGAAATGGTCTAGAATTGCGTTCAGTGATGTCACCTCCAGCAATTCTAGCGCTTGCAGCAATAACACACTCTTCATTATCGCACAAACTACTTACACTTGACGCGAGCAATGAAAATAACACTAAATCGACTATCATTTTGGACTTTTTTGTATAAAAGTAAAAAATACGTCTTACTTCAAGAGTTACGTCTATTAATATTTAGTTACTGCGGTTCATGTGGGAAAGTATTTCTTATCAATTTGTGATGAAGTTATCTCTTCCCAAGAGAAAATATCAGACTTCCTCTTTATATCATGATATCTGTAGATAAATGTATTGGCAGGTGCCCCATCTAGTATTTGCTTTCTATATCTTAACACACGAAAAATGTACGAAACCGACGTCGTAACAAAATGTAGTTTAAAATGTTCAAGATAAATTTCATTTGAATGCAATAATGATCCAGTTTGTCTAAAATTGTCGTTTTAATATGTTTATACATCATAACTATTTCGTTTACAACATGTTCTTTTTGTTTTACTAGCATTTTTAAGTTAAATCAATACTTTCAGTTCACAAATCGTCTAACTATCTAATAAAGATGGATACTAAAAAAATATTAAGTTCAAGAACATTTTATACAATAGTAGGAGCGATGAAATAAATACACAAAATATTATTTGAAAACATCATTTATTATACTTTCCTCAAAAAAGTAAAATTTTAAAATAAAATATTTAAACATAGGTACACATGCGGTAGTGGTGCGGACGCGCTGGGCGGACGCGCCCGCACCGTACGATATCATACCACATAGAACTAAAAATGTGTGATCGTAACATAGTATGACGGTGAAATTATAATATACGTAGTACGTTTATTAGAAACAATTTGTGAAATGTTGGCAGTAAAAATAATAAGTAAATGACACTTGTTTAAATATAAGACACGTTACTTTGTAGAAGCACTTATGAGGCGATAAAGCATACTTACAAGTCCGAATACTAAAACGACAGTCCGACGTCGCCGTCCGCGGTACGCTGACCGCTAGCCGTTAGCGGGTGCTAACCTAGCAGCGCATTTCTTTATAATTACTATACGTCTAACAAGGGAAACTCTGATATAAATTTAAATGCGGTGGTCGATGACAGACAGCGACGTCGCAATGTTCAAAAGACACTTTTAAAATGGAAATTAATTCTAATACAATTACGTAGCTTACGTTATATTTCTGAACTTTTATCATATCGCTCCGATGTAGCGAAGCTGTCAATCGATACAAAGGACAATCACTGGGGGACACATACTATCGTAAATGCGGTTACATTCCGTCGTCTAGCTAGCTTTAGATCAAATGCGATATTCAAATTCCATCGAATGATATTTGATTGGTCAGTTATTACTCTAATAAAACATCTAGATCTGAATAAGTTTCGAATTATTATTGAACGACATACATTTCTAGTTCAAAGGAATTTACATTAATCTAGTATATCTGTCATAGACAATAAGTATATATAAATAAATATTCATATTATATATAATTTTTCATCTGAATTTTAAATACTAAAAAGTCGTTTAGTCATAAATAGCGTCGCATTTAAAATTTCAATAATAATTATTATTATTATAATAATGTATTTAATTTAAAGTCAAATAATTTTTGACAGTACAACACCTACACGTTCGAAAGGGTGGGATCGTACATACTCGGATAAAAATATATTATATTATCTTTACTCAATCATCGGTACCGAACCGCTACCGAACAATAAATACAGGTTCAGACGAAGGCAAACGATTCAAACACTCAAATATCGAACAGTCTTAAATAACGTTTGTTTTGTACGCAACAAAATAATAACAATCATAATTTATGTACGGACAGTCGTCAGCGGTGCCGCTGGTGGCCACGATTTCGTCATTAGCAAAGCTTACGGCAGCAAGCATCGTGAGAAACGTGCGGCGTCCGGGGGCCGTACCGCGCACGCGCACGCGCACGCGCACGCGCTCGCGCTCGCGCACGCGCGCTGCGTACGGGGGACGCGGCGAGCGTAATGAGGAAACGGCAGGCGCGGCGCGCTCCGCTGGCGGCTTAGTTCTTCTTGAGCGTGAAGAAGGAGCGGCGCTTGGGCTCGGCGTTGTGCGGCGCGGGCAGCGTGTGCGAGCGCGGCGCGGGCGCGGCGGCGCGCGCGCGCAGCGCCTCCAGCCAGCCCGCCATCTCCGCCTCGTCGTGCGCCTGCAGCAGGAACTCCGCGCCGCTGCTCAGCCTGATCCGGAAGACGTGCTTCTTCTTGGTGTAGTTGGCGGCGACCTCGACGACCGCGCCGTTGAGGTCGAGCGGCGGCTCGCCGCGCCAGTGCTGCTCGGGGGACGCCTTGTACGCCTTCTGGTCCTTGTAGAACGCCATGCGCCCGTCCTTCGCCACCACGTACACCTTGTCCCACGATCTGTTGGAAGCGCGCTTGGCTGCGGACTCCCATTCGTGTTTACGCACCAAAGTGCCTTCCACTCCCTCGTCCTCGCCGGCGGGACTAGCGCCCTCTTCGTCGTCGCTGTGGTGGGATCCGGTTAGCAGTTTCTTCGCGGTGCGCCAACGGAAGCTTCTGAACGGCGACTTGCTGCGAGACCGCGACTTCACCTTACCGGAACTGGACGGCGTGGCGGGGGACGAGCTCGCGCCGGCCACTGAGCGTGCGTACGGACAGGTAGTAGGAGGGATAGGGGGGAGGCGGTGATTATGATACATAAATGATTTATGAGTGGTGATCGTGGTGAGGTTGAGTAAAATAAGTGTGGTAGCAATGGGCGACGAGATGAAGTAATGTAGTAAAAGAGGGATTGAATGATTAATGATTCAAGAATAAAAGGAAAGAAATTCGAATTAGCGACAAGGAATGTAGAATGTTGATAAATTGAAAAATATAATAATTAAAAATGATACAGAGAAATTATATGAAAATTATGTTAAGGTAAAAGTAGTTGATTTAGATTATATAAATGATAATTATAGCATGGGAATTCAATGATTGTGTGGAGAAATAGTAAGTTAATAAATATAAAATATTTGCAATAGGGTTCGGATAATATTTGGGTGGGGAAAAGGAATGGTAAAAACAGAAAAAATAATTCAAAGCAACATAAAAACAAAACACATTTGCAGCAAAATAAACAAAAGCATTTACATGCTACATATGAAACAAATAGTAACACTCATAATTACAGCAGAGTAAGAACAAATATGTTAGACAACATGCACTGTACATTCACTGTCAGTACTTTGTTATTGGCTGTTACACTGCTAATTAATGCACATACATTCCTTTGGGATATTTAGGTGGTTTTGAAGTGTTTGTACGTGCTTCTAAACAACTAGTGAATAAATATGGATCTTGCATATTCTAAGAGATTACACCCATCATATTTTAGTTCTTTTATTTGCCCCGCAATCTTTACTAATATCAGTTGTACTACTGCAACTCAACTTTCACCAACATTTACAAGGAATATCTAAAGATATAACTACGATAACGATACGAACATTCAAAACCACCTAGCGGAAGGTGACTACATCTACTGTCATACTCACTGGACAGGCGTGCAGGTTTAGCGGGCGTCTGTTTCGACGTGGATGGGCGGGGTGTGTCTGGCAGCGGCGAGGCGGGCGGGGGAGCGTCCGGGGCGGGGGCGGCGGGCGCTGCCCCCTCCGCAGGAGGGGCGGGGTCGGCGCTAGACGCCTCTGCATGCGTACATCTACGTGCTAGTTACGGCTACACACTACGTGCATACATGCTAAATAGCTACATGCTACATGACCAACTATGCGTGCTTTAGACTGTTTCCAGTTATGTCATTTATTAACTAAATTACCACTTTAAAGCTTAGTATTGTTGTTTACAGTAGTTTATAATATAACATAACTTTTACGGACAGTCAAAAATAACGCAAATGTAGTCAGATATTAAACTTATATTAGAAACAATATACGTGCTACAAGTCAGTCCGTTACGACCACTAGCATTCCATACCTAAGTTCATCGATACACCCTAAACCCTATTGTACACAGATTTCAGTATTAGATGTTATGACGTAAAACGAGGAATTCATATAGTATATATATATTAAGTTGAAGCCACGTCTTGTGTAAATATTAGATGTATTTAATATGATTTTTTATATTATCGATTTTATTTTTTTAGCAAAAACAAAGTTGACATGAAATAAAATTAACACTACAATGACCTATATTATACTGACCGTAATATATTAACTTTATTAGTAAGCAACATGAATGTCCCAGATATTATGAAAAATTATAGGTATTATAAAATAATGTTGATATATAAATATATGTATTTAGCTGTTATAAAAATGCTATGTAAACTTCTATAATCAATGATTTGAATACAAAGATAGAATTGCATAAATAACATCAATATATATTGTACATTAACAACACAGAGCATGCACATAGAATAATATAGTAATGTATAAATAGGCAAGCTGTGGATAAGCCGTGCTCATAACAAACGGAAAGCAAGACAAGGCGTATCGGTATGAAGCGAGAAGTATGTACCTTACCTGTTCTGAAGACAGGTCCGCAGAGTCAAGAGCACAGCACAGTTACAAGAAACATAGCGTCGTCTAACTTCGATTAAAGTATAAGGAAGAAAGAGACAAGTAATATAAATAGACAGACGGACAGAGAAGAGTATCAAACCATCACCGTGATTAGCTTAAACGAATACATTTATAATATAAATATATGTGTGATCGTGTGATGATGTAATTGAAATGTGTGTAAATTTGGTTGTAGAAGCAGATGGTATTATCTTTATTGAGTTTGGCTCATAAACTTGACTATTTGGCATTACCATCTGGTTATACTAAGTAAATTAATGGACAATGGGTGCCTATGAAGTTGAAACTTAAATACGCTCTATAACGAAATAATAAATAAATAATAAGTGTACTCAAAAAAACCATTGCAAGCGTAAGAAAATGTTGTTATCCTGCTATTATTTTAGATTTAGAAGAGAGTGTATAATTCTAGTTGTCTAACAGTAATAAACAGTATAAAATAAATTTGAAGACCTAAAAAATAAAGCCTTCACCTATTATTGCATGAATGTGTGAAACATGAACCGTGACGAACACTGAAATCGTGCAGCAATAAAGAAAAATTGTGCTAATTAGCCCCAACTACATAAGATAGATAGATAACCTACTACATAGAAAGTCCTACATATTGGCGAGAAATCGTTCGAAACAATTAAAAGCTGTGAAGCTAATATATAAATTAAACAAAATCGTATCTACCCCGTAGTGGCGTTACTATTAGAGCGCAGTGTAACCCGTCAATATTAAAGACACCCATGTAACTACTACCACGTAAGCTCATGCGTACAGCCGGGTATCTTTTTACATCGGTAGTATTATAGAAAGCGCTCGGTTACCTGGCTGGGAATGCGGTCGCTCTTGGGCCTTCTCAGCCGCTTTAGTGGATGTTCTCCTTACGACCTGCGGCTGGTCGGGCGAGGCGGCGCGGTCCACGGCGTCGCGCGCCGCCGCGGCCGCCGCCTCCGCCGCCTCGCGCTCCTGCCGCTCGCGCTCCGCCGCCTCGGCCGCCTCCTGCCGCCGTTTCATCTCCTTCACCTCGAAGGTGGTGAGCCGCTGCAGCGCGCTGAAGCGGTCCTCTTGAGCGGCGGCCGATTTCTCGAACGCCTCGTGCTTCTTGATCAAACTTTCCACCTCGTCGATAGTGTGGCCCAGCTCCTGCGACATCAGGTACGGCTCCTGGGCGATCAGCCACGCCTCGGCCACGGCCGCGTCACGCGCGAACTGGTACACCTCGAGGATGAGCTGCAGGTTCTCCCAGCGCTCCTCCCAGCGGCGCAGCAGCGCGTTCCGCTGGTTGGTGAGCGCCAGCAGCTTGTCGCGGATGTCGGCGGCGGCGTAGTGCTGCCGCGCCAGCAGCTCGCGCCCGAGCCCGATGCAGGCCGTGAAGTTGTCCTCGCGCGTCTCGATCTCCGCCTTCAGCGACTGGTGGTTGTTCATCAGCAGCTCCACGCCGCTCACGTCCCTGGGTTTCTCGCCGGTGTTCATGGAGCGCACCACGTCGTCCATCCACAGCGTGAGGTTGCGCACTTGGTTGAGGAAGCGGTACAGGTCGTCCGCGTCCTCCAGCTTGCTCTTCCTGGCCGCGCAGGCCGCCTGCAGCGCGTTCCACGCCTCCACCACCTCGGCCTCGCGCCGCGTGATCTCGGCGGCCTTGTCGCCCGCGTACGACGCGCCCAGCCGCGCGCATTCCGCGCTTATTGCTTCTACCTGCTGGTGCAGCGTGGAGAGGTCCTGCATGAAGGTGTGGTGCTTGCGCTGCAGCGCGCCCACGCTGATGGCGTCGCGGCCGAGCTCGTCGCTCACGCCGCGCGCCTTCTCGCTCACGCGCTGCAGCGTGTCCTTGCAGTCGTGGAAGTACTTGTGCAGCTCGCGGGACGCAGCCAGCATCTGGGTACGCGTATCGATGAGTTCGAGCAGGTCCTGCCAGGTCTCCTTGAGGCCCTCCTTCCACTGCGCGATGACCGCGTTGTCCGAGTGGCCCATGCTGATCATCTGGTCCGCGATGCGCTCGGCCGTGGCCACGCGTTCCGACCCAACCGCTTGGGTCTCGCGAGCGAACTCCTTGAAACGCTCCCACAGCAGCGTGACATGGTCGTAGTCCTGGCCGAGCTCCTGCGAGGAGGCGACCAGCTCGCGCTCGGCGATCCAGTGCTCCAGGTCGTCGACCTCGCGCGACAGCTGGAACAGCCGCAGCGCCTCATCCAGGCGCGCGCGCCGCTCGCCCGCCAGGTCCTTCAGCCCCGCGTACAGCTTGTCCACTTGCGACTGCTTCACCGACACTTGCTCGCTGAGCGGATGTTCCTCGCTGGTCAGCTGGCGGACTGTCTCGCCTAGCTGTCGGATGGTCTGCGCGTAGTCGTCCACCGCCTGCTCGAGTATCTCGTGCTTCTTCATCAGGTTCTGAGCGGATATCTCGTCCTTGCCTCTGTCCTCGACCATCATGTACAGCTCTTGCTCGCTCATCCACGCCTCCGCCTCGTTGGCGTCGAACAGATACTGGTGCGCCTTCTCCCATTGGGAGAGGTTGTTCTTGCGTTGTTCGATGGCATCTTTCAGTTCTCGCCACCTCGCCGTAAGTTCTTCAATGAGTTCCTTGAACTCGGGCGCGGCTTCATGTCCTTCGTCGATCAGCTTCTGTCCGTTGGAGATGACAGTCAGGATTCTAGGCTCGTGGTTGTCGGTCTCAGTCTTCAGTGACTGGTTCTTCTTCTGCAACATCTGCACGTTGAACAGTGAGTTGCCGTAGTCCGTGCTCGTGGCCAGCGGCATCTTCTCGTGGATCCACAGCTTCTCATCCTCGATGTCTCGGCGGAACTGGAACGCCTCCTTCTTCTTGGCCAGATGGCGTTGGCGTTCCAGTAACGGGGCTTTGAGCTGCTCGAAACGTTGCTCCACACCCTTCTTTTTCTCCTTGATCTCCTCCATCTTGTCCGGTACGGTTTTCTGGAGGTACTCTGCCTGGGTCTCCAGTTCGGTGACCTGCTTTGCCTTGACGGCCATCTGAGTCTCGATCATCTGTTGCTTCTGCATGAGAATGTTGACAGATGCCAGATCAGTGCCGGTATCGGTGTTTTCGATTTGTTTCTCGAGCTCATTCATCCATGAGTCGATGTCGTCGCAAGTCTGGTGGAGCAGCACTTCGCGATTGGCGTCGAACAGACGTTCTCCCTTCTCCTTCGTAGTCGTCTGCAGGTTCTCGAACTGATCCTGCAGTTCGTGCATTTTGGGTGAAATAACCTCAACGAATTCTGGTTTCTGCTTCATAAGCTCCTCTGCGGCGTTCTGTACGGCGAAGAGACGGTCCTTGTTAGCCGCGATTTCGGCTTCGAACGCCTGATGGCGAGTCCACTTGGAGTGAATGGTCTTCGCGGAGCGGTAGGTGTCGTCCTGGGCGGTGACATTCTTCTCCTGCACCCATTCGCCGAGCTCGTCACAGTCTTGCAAGAACTGGTGCAGCTGCAGTTGATCTTGCAGTTTCTCCATCTGTTGCAGGGCCTTCTCCCTGTTGGCATTGCGTCTCGCTTCGATGTTCTCAGCCTTGCGCTGGATTTTGTCGGCGTCGAAGTGCCTCTCCTCCACGAGGCGGTTGGCGAACTGCACGACCGAGTTGATCTTGTCGTCGTTCGCCTCCATCGTCGTCAAGAATGCTTCGTGCTCCTTGATCATGTTCTCGGCTTGTTCCAAGTTTGTCGGTGGCTCGGTCTTGGCTAGCCTGTGCTCCTGGTGCGCCAGCAGCACCTCCGCCTGGCGCGCGTCGCGCTGCAGCAGCTGCAGCTCCAGGCTCTGCGCCAGCAGCTGCTGCCGGTTCTCCCACATCTGCTGCAGCTCCGCCCAGCCCTCGCGCAGCGCCTTCAGCCGCTCGCGCAGGAACATGTACTGCGGGTCGTCCTGCGTAGACGGCTCGGCAGTTATCTTCTCGCCGTACTCCATCATCTTCGCATACTCGTCCTTGTAGTTGTCGATCTCCTCCTTGATTGTCTGGTGCTGTGACAGCAACTTCTCCGCTTCCGCCAGGTTCGATGGGGTATCTTCGGAGGCGACGTCGGTCTGGGTTTTGGTGAGCCAGGCCTGGAAGTGGTCCACGGAGCGCAGGAAGCGGTGCAGGTCGCCGGCTTCCTCCAACTTTGCGTCGCGGTCTTTTAACATATGTGTTAGCTGGTCCCAGTTCTCCGTGATCTGCTGGATGCGGTCGCGGATGAGCCTGGCCTCCTCTGGGTGGTCGTGCTCGATGGCGCCTGCCTCGTTCTCCAGCGAGCTGATGCGCGCCTGGATGGCGGCCAGGTCGCGCTCCATGCCCGACAGCCGCCGCTGCAGCGTCATCACACCGTTGAGATCCATCTCGAGGTCGTCCGTCTGCTGCAGGATGCGCTTCTTGTCCTCGATCCAGGAGACGGTCTCTCGGCACTCGATGTGGAAGGTGTGCACGCCCTGGGCCGCGCGCAGCTCGTCCTTGCGCGCCTCCGCCTTGTCCCGCAGCGCGGACCACGCCGCGTTCAGCGCGCTCTGCCGCGCCGTGATGCGGCCGCTGGCCGGGTGCTCCACGTGCAGCAGCTGCCGCGCGAGCTGGTTCACGACGGCCACGCGGGACGCGTTCGCGTTCATCTCCTTGTCGAACCCGTCGTACCTGTGCTTCATGATCTCCACGTCGTCGATATCCTTGGGCGGGACCATGGTGTCCAGCATGCGGTCCTTCTCCGCTATCCACTGGTCGGCCGCGTCGGCCTCCGCCAGCAGCTTGAACAGCGACAGCGCGTCCAGCAGGCGCTGCTTGCGCAGACGCGCCAGTTCCGCCAGTTCCCCGTGGCGGGCGTCGATGGCCGCTAACCGCTCGCGGACTTCCGTGCTGTTCGCGTCCTCGGGCGACAGCTCGCTCGCCTGCTGCTTGAGCTGTTCAATGACAGAAGCGTAGTTCTTGAGCTCATCAGTAACATCCTTGTGCTTCTTCAGCAAGCTCTGCACCTGGGCCTCGTCGACACCAGTGTCCTCGGATGAGACCAACCTGAGCGTGTCGAGCATCCAGTTGTCGATGTCGTCCGCGTCGGCGAACAGCTGGTGGTAGCGTACTGCCGCCTCGAGGCGGTTCTTCCGCAGCGCCACCACGTCCAGCAGGTGGTTCCACTGCGCCAGGATGTCTCGAAGGCGCTCCTGTATGCGGGCGGCACCGAAGTGTCCATGCGAGACGAGCTCGTCGCCCACAGCCGCCACGTCCATCAGCTGTAGCTCGTGCGCCAACACCTCCGCCTCCAACGCCTTGTGCTTCGACTGCAGCAGGTACACAGTGGTGAGATCGTGTCCAATGTCGTCAACGGAGACGATCTGCTCCTTCTCCTTGATCCAGTTCTCCTCATCAGCCATGTCCCAGTAGAACTGCCATAGCTTGCGGCTGTCCTCCAGACGCTTCCTGCACCACAAGAACTTACGTTAACATTTTTTTCTATGTTATGAAGTAGCCCATGACATCTACCACAGATGCCGTGCTACTCAGAGGACATAGATCGAACGCCTCGCGTTCTGCGTATGTTTGCTATCACATCCTTACTCCGAAACACAAGTAATGCGAACACTACTGTTACACGGCACAAATAGATGTGACTGTGGTACCAACCCAGTCGAACAATTTCATGTTCTTTCACCCGTAAATTCTAATCACCCTAATTGCTCTTACTTTATTGAGAGAGTAATACTCTGCATATCGTGATTCTGAATTATAACCCTGCGTTCAATGTATACGAGCCAGTCTGTGAAACATGAGGTTGTGGATTAAAATTTCGCAGTGCGAAACATTTTCTCCATTTCTACAAATCATGTGGTTCAAATCTTTACGCACTGACATGGAGATGCGCAAATTAACCCCCGCTACGAATTAACCATATGTTCGTTGAGTTATATATATGATGTGAGCATAGAATGTGTTATAAAAATCATGTTACTTTCAATTAACACCTTACACTCTGAATTCACAAAATACTACGCCGAAAACCTTTAGATTCACATACTGTACAGTAAACAAAAAGAAATTGATAACAAATTGTTAACGTTTTTAAATAATAATTTACACAATTTAAAATTCAGTCCTACCCCTGTTTAAAAGTAGAGGTCAGGTACTCGACTGATTCTTATTGAGATAGTACTAGGAAACTTTTCTATTTATTTTAGACAGGGTAGTATTAGTCATACCTGCGCTCGACAGCGAGATGCACGAGCTCGGCGTACGCGTTCTCGAGCTGCTGGATGCGCTCCACGGTGATGGCGGGGTCGCAGGGCCGGTAGCCGCCCTCCTCCTGCTCCAGGAAACGCTGCGACTGGCCCACTACCACCTTGACCCGTTCGCCGAGCACGTTGATGTCGGCCTCGACGAGCGCGTGCTTCTGCAGCAAGTCTTCCACACCCATCAGGTGCTTGCCGTAGTCGTCCGTCAGCAGACGCAGCTTGATCTCCTCCATCGAGTCCAGGATGTACAGCATCTCCTGGAAGTTCTGCTGCAGCTGCAGCGAGAGCTCGAGGCGCGCGCGGCGGGCGCGCAGCAGCTCCAGCAGGTAGGCCCACAGCCGCAGCACGTTGTCGCGCCGCGCGCACACGCGCTCCATGTCGTGGTACCGTTCAGCTTGTAGCTCGGAGCACACAGCGACGACGGCCTGCACTCGCTCCTCGTAAGCGAAGATGTCGGTTTCGATCGCCTCGTGTTTCTTGGCAGCCGCCTCGACGGCGGCCAGGTCGAAGCCGAAGTTGTCCTGGCTCACCAGCCGCTGGTTCTCCGACAGCCATGTCTCGCGCATCTGCGCCTTGCGGTTGAATCTGGCGGCCAGCTGCTCGAGCTTCTCCTGGCGGATGAGCTCTTCCCGCAGCGCGAGCTCGCGCTCGTGCTCCGCCTTCTCGAGGCGCTCCCAAGCGCGGTTGATGTCGTGTATCATGCGGCCCTCGCGCGGCGCGTACGGCCGCTGGTTGGCCGCGCGCATCCGCGACTGCAACGTAAACAGCAGCACCTCCAGGTTGCCCTTCTCCACGAACTTGGGTGGTTTTTCGACTGTGCGGTAGTTGGCGAACTGGATCAGCTGTTGGCGCACTCCCTCCAGCGAGTTGGCGAATGTCCTATCTCCCAGAGCTTCTATGGTGCGCTCAATCCATTGTAGCAGGTCGCTCGTGAGCGATTCGTATTCCTGCATCATCTTCTCGTTCTCCATGGCAATGCCGACCACCTTGCCGATCCTCTTGCCCTGCACTGTCTCCTGCTTCAGCTTGCTGAAGTAATGGTAGTATGTCACCACATACGTGATGATCGACTTCTCATCGGGATGGTCCACAGCAATATCTGGAATAAATCAAGGACAAACTTGAAAATGAATTGTCTTCTCTGCTGTTATAAGTGGGGGAATTTATACTTTAGCTCTTCCGATTACCATTCAACTTTAAGTATTTTATATGGGTTAAATAATGTAATGGGAGATTCCAAAAAGAAATATAATTAACGTTAAATAAATCAAACTTATTGTAGTCTGTTCTCTCATTAAAGAATTATAGATAATACTTTATTGCACACCACATAAGAAAAACAATTTAGAACTAACAACTAAACACACAGTACAAAAAGCGGCCTTATCACTGAATAAGTGATCTCTTCCAGGCAACCTTTTTCATATCGTAAGTTAAACAGTGGCTCACCTTCCGCATCCAACAGCTTGGTAAGTCCGAGCTTCTCTTCGGCGACGTTAAACGCATTGTTCAGGTTGTGCATCAGATTGCTCCTGTGCAGCTTCTCGAACTGTATCAGGTCCGGTCGGTGCTTGTGTATGATCGCGTTGAACGCGAGACCGTCCCGCCAGGAGGTGGTGAAGTTGCGAACGTTCACGTTGTTGTAACCGGCGGTCTTCATCTGGCACCACAGTAGCAAGGCGTCCTTGGCGGACTTGGTTTCCTTGTTGTCTGTCTCTTCGATTGTAATGTCTTGGATCTGGAAACGCAGAATGATGGTCCAGATGAGACCCAAGCTGAGGCGAGGGTTCCCGTCGACGATGTCGTGCGAGCCCATGTTCTCCAAGTGGACCCGCTGTTCACGCAGGAACTGCAGAGCCTTGTCCACGTTCTCTAGGCAGTGGATGCGCATCTTGCCTTTCGTTGGTCGAGGCTATGGAGAAATATGGATACAATTTTTGTAGATGTACCAAAAAATTCTCATGAAAATATTGATCATTGAATATTTTTTTATTGGAAGAAAATTTAAGATGATCATAAAGGGTTTATAACAATGAAAACAAATGCACTTTGATCTTCCGGGGGTGATTTTAATTTTTTTTATTTAAATATGTCATAAAGCTTTTACTAGTAGAATAAAATCACTTTTCAATATCCTGACAGACAAAAATACATAAATCAGGAAGTAAAGCTTACCAGCCTTTCTCCAGACAGTACTTCCAGCAGCTTGATGAGCATCTTTCCGTCTCTCATGTCCACGTAGAGGTCCCCGATGCGGTTCCCTACGCGCACCAGATGCGAATTCACCCATTTCTGAAAGGTCTTCTTTTGCACGCTCTCTCGTTCGTCTG
>DWIE01000577.1:0-14061 GCA_018248235.1 Choaspes benjaminii | reverse complement strand
ATATTTAATACCTACGCTTTTCTTCGGTTTTTATATAGCCAAACCTTACCACATCAACGCGTAGCTCAATACATTTAGTAGGTATGTAGTAAACTTATATTGTACCTATTTATTTGCTGGGACCTGATACACTACGTCAACACAGGCACGTCACACGAAGGTAGGCATCTCCGTGGAAACTGCGTAGAAATATATTTTTTATTAATAATTCAACAAATAAACATACCTATTGTGCTAGTGTATTTGACCCCTGTTGAGCAATCATTAATAATATGGTTTAGGCACGCCACAATACCGATATAAAATTATTGGTACTTTTTGTACGTTAATTAAACATACGTTTACTTTACGTTACATAATTACTATACGTTTTATACTATTTAAACAGAACGTTTGCCACAAAAAACTAATAATTTCTATACGAGGAACTGTTTTAAAAAGCAAGTGCTTATAGTTACGATGTACCTAATATATTGCATGATCAAAGCCTGAAACAAGAGGATTTGAACTTGAATTGTCTCTAATCATGACTAATCTGTTGTCTTAGCCACCTAATACTCATACTTAGGTAGGTAGGGACCTACAGCCGACCGACAATGGGCCGTGGAGATGCCTTTTTACATGCGTGGGTACTTGTAACGAGCCCCATACCAAAGTGCTCAGTGAAATACGTCAGAAAAAGTTACTTCTACATGTTATAAAAGAAGAGGGCAGAGGTTTTACGTATGTGTAGTATGTACGTATGTATGTATAGCAAGATGTGGAGAACCTTGTATTTATCACAGTTCATAAATAAATTCGAACAACACAGTCGTTGATAACTCGAACACTAGAACAGGGAGTCGAGACTTGGAACTTGCTACTATTTAGACATGCCATCGCAAATGAGTAGTACTCCATATGCGCCCTGAATTGAGCCACTCTACAAGGCTTGCAAGCAATCAGCAAAAAAGCGCATTAGAAAATTATGCATTACGATATGGAGATATGTTTAAATATTTATCGCTGGTAGCATCTGTACAGGTGCGACCGGGTGAGTACCATCATCACACCTATTTCTGCTGTGACAATGCTCTTTTGAGCTGTTTTGCAACTTAAAGGGTGTGGCAGCTAGCACACACAGGATACACGAGACGACCAACTTACCCCTCAAGAGAAGCAACGCACAAGCGACATACTTCGAACAGAGGAATGGCTCTGTTTATATTCGGTTACGGTTAACATGGGCTGCAATGGTCACTTAACATTAGGTGAACTGTATACCCGTTTGCTACTAAATTTTTATAAAAGAAAAATTACGATTTGCCTAATTTCTTAGGCAATCGCTTCCCTTCGAAATTACCCCTAACGGTAAACACGTAGACTTGTCTTGGATGGGTTGAATTGATATAAGTTTATTGAACCCCATTCTGAAACTGGCTTCTCAGACTTTTACGAGTTAAATTCAGTTTACAAATTGATAGGTTAAGCTCGGATTCACATTTTACATTATGGTTTGTTTTTAATGTTTCCATTTTTTTGGTTTATTTGAACGAAATTAGATAGTTCATATGTATATACTTGGTAAGGTTAATAATTTTAATTGTTTGAACTGTGGTTTGGAGCTTTCAGTTCAATAACTAAAATAGTTTAAAATAATTGCTGTATGTTTTTCGGTAAATAGTTACAATTAATGAACAATACATTCATTTATCTTCAAAAGCATTTATTTCTAAATCATAAAAAATTATATTACAGTACAATTTTTATTTTTATTATTTATTTATTCTAACATGTAGTAATAAAAAAATTACTCAGTTAAACACTACACTGACCCGTTATAGGTAGTTGAATCTATCAGGGTGAGTGCCAAGAATTCCAAGACTAACACCTTTCTACCATTCCATATGTTTATTCCATTATCTGTGTTAAATTTGTATCCCAACATCAAGGCAGCATGCTAAGAAACCACTAACTTTAACCTTTGTTATTATTATTTATCATATATATACTATCCTAAGATTTATATTTGTCTAAATAACATATAATTTGCCAAAAAGATTGTTTTTGTCTTTTATTTACAGTAGTGCCAGTAGGTTTACCATGTAAAAAGGTTGGATACTCTACAATTAATATCAATGACTATCGGTTTCACTATTTTAACAGAATAAAAATATGATTCTACATATTAAATGTTATTGTAGGGCATGCAAGACATGCATCAAATTTATCATAATTATCTAAGTTTGATTAATGTTAGCCCTATTATTATATATTTTTATCTCCATCATTTCAATGAAAATAACACCCAATGTGGTCGAGCCATTATTGAGATTACATACACGAAAGTTCCACTTTAAGAATAACTGTTTATAGTTAATCTGACACTTTACACATTTTTCACAATTGGTTTCAAATATACATTTTATTCCACTGCCTCAAGAGGACTGCTCTATATTAGATCTCATCAGAATTGCCTTAATGATGAAACTACTATGAATTCCAATAAACTCAAACAAACTGATTCTAAGCATTGGCTTTAAATGTACATGCAATAAAATGCAGAAAAATTCAAAACAATTCTAGAAGTCTTTTGGACAGGATAAAATGACACAGTCAATTTATGTTGAAAAACCAAGCATACATTCAGAAAATGTCTGAAAATTAAACCGCATCTGTTAAGACTAATATGAAAGCAAATCCTGACTGTAAAACACTGTTTACAATTGAGGCATGTGGAATTTAGGCTTGTATCATTTATTTTTCTTCTTTTCATGCTGTTTAGCAGCCTTCTTCTTCATATTTTGTATCCTCTTGTCAGCAGTCACAATATTGATGTTAGGTGTTACTACCTTCGATGGAGAAGATGAGGCAGAGCTACTTGATGAGATCTTCACAGGGGTTAATGTTTCGGTTACATGAGGCGGGGATGACACTATTGTAGGTTTATTTCCATAAGTGAATCCCTGTGATGCCAGGCAAGTTGTACATTGCCATCCCGCACTAATGTCATTGTCACTTATCACTGGTTTGTGACAATCCTGGTGGTACAATGCCCGGCAGGCTCCACACTCTACCAAGCGATTCCCTGCTTGCACAGCTATTTGTCGGCAAACTGCACATGTTAAATCCTCTTCCAATAAATCAAATGCGAGCTCGCCATCCAATGCTGGACCATCATCATCGTCACGTTCAGGAATCTGTATTTGCTGTGGACTCGGTTGAGGTATGGGAACTGTTTTAACACTGGTGGAACCCTTATCACTCTTGTGTTTTGATCTAGATGGCGACTCCATTTTCTCCTCATTCAAGTACTTCTTAGGAAGCACATTGCCAAGAGTCTTCGCACTACCATAGGTTTGCCGGATAATATCATCAAGGGTCAATCGTAATTGCTCTGTAGAATCAGTAGCATTAGAATGCAAATACTTGAGGCAAAGTTTTATCGAAGGATCAAAATCTATGGAAGACATTTTACTTGACCTGTACAGCCTACTAACTTCACAATAGGCTCTGTGTGACTTCGTCACTGCAGCTGTCAGGCTCAGATAATTCGATTTGCTTCTGCTCTTTAATGTATCATCCACTTAAATTATACTCTAAATATGGTTTGATCGTTAAAGGATTTAAATAAAACTGAATGGTGTATACTTGCAGACTTATTTTTGGCTGACACTTAAAATGTGACTGTCAATACTGTCATATTCATGTTCATGCTCATAATCTTGAGTTCGACGGACAGACCGGGCCTGACAGATTGGCGATGACAATGACTAACAGCTGTTAAATATAGAAACGTCAGATTAGCGTACTCTTATTTACGTTGTATTATTACGTGTATTTCAAAATTTTATGAATTAGTAGGAGCTTTAACGTTAATAATTCTCATTATTTTAAGAAAAGGTGCTAATTAACCAATAATCATTTAGACATAATAATCATTTTTTCACACCGAATGAAATCATGTTTTCGGTTATTGATATTCAAACAGTGTATTTGCTTTGAAAAAGTGAATTGAAGGTTATTAACCAAAAGAAAATTCTTTGTGTTCACATGTGTTTTGTAATTAACAATAAAGACAGTTCTCGAAATTAGATGCGTACTTTGGATGAAAGTGAATAGCGAGAAACACGTAGTGTTATTTAATTTTCATTCCACGAGTGACAATCTTATTATAATATTAATGTAATGCAATTATTATAATAAAGCAAATACGAAAACTAATCAAACATATTTGTATTTTGCTCAATTCGGTTTATGGAAATGGAAATGTTATGTTTAAGACATTATCTCCTGTTATTGTTTTTAAGTGTTACTATTACAAATTGTAATGCTAGTCAAATTGGGCCAGATCCCTGGGACTTAGAACAGAATGATAGATTAAAAGATGGACATCTTGATTTGAATATCCCATCTGATTTAAGAGAAGTTTCAAAAAAAATGCTTTCTACAAATAATGCTGGCAGTGGTGACTGGTTTTATAAACGAATATTAGCTATTTTAATAAAAGCAGGTCAAGTCAAGAAAAATGAAGATGGAAGTGTAGAAGTATCCCTTCAAATGAAATTTGATCAGGACCGATGGCAATTACTAGATGCATACACTGGTATAAACACTGTTATCACAGATGAAATGATACGCCGCTCCATGGGGTATTTAGAAGAGGCAATATGCAAACCCTCAATAGCAGAAAAAGTAGCATTAGGATGGTCTCATTACATCCAGTTTTATTTAATGGAATATAAGGTGCACATGACATGGACATTTGGAATTTTAGCATCTTTGTATGTGGGAATGTGGCTGTGGAACCATATGTCACACAAGAATCTATACATAGTTATTTTTATGACATTATATGCATATGAAGTGTTTACTTCTTACAAGGAAGCTGAGAAAGAAGAACTTCAAGTATTTCTAGCAGCAGTAAATGCATGCAAGTGGTACATTTGGTCTTCACAATGTGAATTACCATCTCCAGATCCACTTATCTTTATAAATCACATGAATCCATTGAAAATTGGTATTAAGATGTGTACCACTTTGATCACGGAACCAATGTTAATTATCAGTGAAACAATCAACACATTGATTCATGGTGTTACAGATGGACTCTTTTATCCCTTTAACAAAATAGCGTATGGAGTATTAATTGTTTTTGTTACTTTTATTTTAATAATATTTTTAATTATGATTTTTTTTAACTACATACTTAACATTCCATTTAGCTTAAGCTTATTGGGTCTTTTTAATGTTGGATTGAAACAACGTAATAGAACCTTTAATACAAATGTAACTGAAATCCCAAGTTCTGAAAATAGTGATAGAATAAGTGCAGCCACGTTAGATAAACTCTTAGATGTTTTTTCTCAAGCATTAAATACTGGAGCACAATCACTGCAAAACACACAAAATCACAATTTACAAATAAGTAGCAATGCACCTACTCGCACAATTAGGAAGTCAGCTAGCACTGGCCGTCTTTATATTCATGATACGGAAAATAGAAATGAAAAAAAATACTTGTGAAATAATACGTTTTTGCTTTTTGAAGCACTCACTTGGATAAGAGCAGATTTGCGAAAGTGGTAGTTGCGTGTTTAATTACGGTAGTGAGGTCAAATTTGATAGTACCAACTTATATCATGTGTGTAAATATTTCCAGATCGATAATATAAACTTTATACTATGTCACTTTGTATCCAGATTGTTCTAGTGTTGAGGGGACAAACAATGTTTGCACTAAATACTGACATCTCTTTTAAACTTAAACCTCTAGGTTCTAATGTGTGTGTGCATTGTATTTATTAGTTAACCACTTTAACATTGAATTTTTGTGAGCACAAAACACATTATACGATATAATACTGTTCACTATTTTTTTTATTAAGTAGCACACGGGCTTGCAGTCTACCTGCTGGTAAATAGCTACTGCAGCCCATGATATCTGTGATCACAGATGCGGTGCTACTCCTGAGGACATACATCGAACGTGATTTGCGTATGTTGGCTATCACACCCATGCACCGAAACACGAGTAGTGCAAACTAGTGTTTGCAAACAGTAGTCTGTTTCACGGCACAAATAGGTGTGACGGCGGTACCGACCTAATCGAACATATACATGTTCTACCACTATTATAGTCATGTCAAGAAACCTAATTATGTACGTTGCTTAGCTACAACAATTATGCTGTGATATTAACTTTTTTTTGTAACATACAATTAAGTCGAAGTTTAAGCCTAACGTAAGTCGGATAAATTCTGTAACATATTACGCTTGGATTTTTGTCGTTATTTATATTTGTATAAAAAAATAAACTTAAATGGTAAACTGGTATTTTTTTTCTTTCGACCAGTGCGGCCTATTTCTTTATCTACACATTCGAACCCGTGATAACACGTAACGTAACTTGAATATAAATTCAAGGGTAGTTACAACAATACAAGCAGTCTTTACTACTTCAGTCTACTTTACTACTTTAGTACTTCAGTCAATGTATTAGAAATGTATGTAACATATTGTATGTATACGTAATCTAAATTTATTAGCATATAACTTAACAGTCGCGTATCGTTTGTCATCACATGAGTGACTTAATGTAGATAGAGGAAATAGAAAATAATAATAAAACCCATTTATTTAGAGAATAGATTTGAAGAACCTATTTTGAAGAGTTTTAGTTACGAATTCTACCAGACCGTTTTGTTAATTTGTGATTTCCCTCTACCAAGTGCGTGTGTTTTATATGTATATATATAATAAAAACAATAAAACAAAGTTAAGTATGCATATTTTATTTTCGTGATGCCTTAGTGAGAAGTGATAAGACAAATTAAAGTTATAAGAATTGGAAAAATTCAAGTTCAGATAAAAGAAGCGTATTTCATATAAAATTATGCAGCATTATGTAAATACGATACAAAGCAAGTTTGAATTTGTAGTACTTTTAATCTATACTACTATTGGTCAACAAACATTCGCAATCTCATAATAAATAACATTGTAACAAAACTATAAATATGTACATCTAGAACACCACTCCACAGGATGAGCAGAGATTGTTTATCATTACAATAAATTCTCTCACATTTCGAAACAAGCTTTAGCCGTGATTATGAGGCGCATCTATACCAGTCTACCCTACTGCTATAAACTAACGCAATGTGGGCTTACTGCCCTATAGATAGTTAATAAATAATTACTTTAATTATAGAGGGAGAGAGAGAGAGAGTTATAAGTTTCAACTGGTTCGGTTATTTTCGTAAACACCTTACTGTAATTTTTATTATTGTTATGCAATTCAGTTGTATTGTGCCATTTATTTTTGCATCGTTGTATGAAACTAGAAAATAAATGCGATAATTAAATATAATTCTAAAACAGTTCGGTGGAGACAATAATTTAGTTGTATCACAGTCACTGATACAAACAAACTAACTTTCGGTATGTTTAAGTGTTTCTTATAATTAAAATTATAAAAGAGATGTTTATCTTGCGTAAATACATTTGAACTTACTCTAATTACGTAACTCATACAATTTTCTGGATTTCATATATACGATTTGTAATAAATAACACGATTACATTCGATTTCTATGACAACATCTTATAACTTATATCAATATTATTGCCATATATGTTACATATTGTTTGGGCACTTCTTTTTTATTTAATATTTCGTAAATACATAATGTATTTATGTCAAAACGTTTTACTTTCAGGATTTACTACAATTGTATAAACACGCGCAAGAGTAAAAAAGGTACTTAAATATATAAACCACTAAAACTGGGAGTTGTTTTCTTAGCCGACTTAAAAATATTTTTGAGTTTTAAAACAAACAAATCCAATACCACATAATATATAACAACCGTACCGGATAATTCTGCAATAACTTTCTCTTGCCGGTGTTTCGTATTCAATAATACTTAGTCATACCATTAATGATTCTATAATATAATATAATATTATAAAAATTATATTATACGATGAATTCAAATCTCTTTAAGCCCAATAAATATAAATTTCGTACCGAGTAACTTCCAGTTTAAGCAGTTTATATTTATGTTTTATTTTCAGCTTCACATGATAAATTCGTGTCTTAATTATAATAATATTATGAAAGTAGGCATTATTGTAATGAGTACATTTTTGGGAATAAAAATCGAAAGTTAGTATAGTAATTAGTATATCCCAGTAACTATTTCCTATCGCCTTGTTTTTTTCTACTAATTAAACTTTTATAAGGTAATTGATGCATTTCGTAAGCAATAGCATAAGAGAATGAACAATTAGTGAAATACCGTCGCTGTTTGCCTTCGATGGTAAGGTAATTATATATTAGTATATATATATATATTTAAATATAATTCCATAATAAGATAAAACATGGGAAAGATGTGGATAAGACAAGTGTAGCAGTTTTATGTAATAGCTGTATCATTTATTGCTTAAGTTATAGAAATAGTCAAGGCAAATAATAATTATTTCATAAATAGAACAATAGCAATGCTCATAACGTCACTCGTCTTGCATACGCTACGCACCCTCCATAGAAAGGCCTCAAATATTCATAACTCCTCAGCAAGAATATCCTCACAATACAAACTCCATTCGGTAACAATGATTGCAATGAACGCATTGTATGGATACTCTTCTTGAGCAACACCAATCTCCAATCCCAAGTAACAAAGTTTTGTTTTTGTACCAATCGTACTGCAACAACCCCATATCGTTACGCTATAACACGATACTTAGTACGCTGTTTACCTCATTAATTTTACATTATCAACGTTTACAAATGGAAGTGATAGAAGATTTTAAAATGTTAACAGTCACCAAAATAACAACAATATTTTTTGTAGTAATCACTTGAGCTTAAACAATGATATTTATAAAAGTTCAATTTATCCTATAAAGTTGAAGCGTTTTTAAGCATACCCTACTACTCTCTATCCTAATCCTAAATTGATAGCGTTCTTTGTATACTTATTTTCCATATTTTACGATATATCAGACAGCACAATAAAAATGGATAGACAGTGCAGGCACATTTGTTTTATTGTCATTTGGCCAATTCCACTTAACACAACACACTTCAATAGCTTCATCTGCATTATAAACTTCATTTCTAATCTCTTTTGAAGCAATCAGACACCGCAAATCAGGCATGCTCGGTCCCGTAACCACAAGTCATTTTCTTTTACATATTATTTTTTGTTTAACTGTTTGGGGCCATTGGGTGAGTAGCGTCACGTGTATTTGTAGAACAGGAAATTAATTTTGAGATATGAGTAACAGTGATCAATACGAAATTGTTAGTTGTATATCAGTCTGATATCTGTAGGAAAATAAACCGATTAAGAGCTTGTAACACTATATCACAGACTTAAAATCATTGAAACACTATAATTATGAAGTAAAATAAAAACTACTTGAACTTTTACTAGGGAAGATTAGTATTATATGACATTACTTCATTAGACAGCAACATTTTTTTTGCATTTGGGCGCATACAAAGAAACTCATTGTTATATGACTTTTGTTATAAAACATAGATTGGATACATTTTGTTATATATCATATGTAAGTTGAAAAACTAAGATTATTCCAATGAGCGGCTTTTAAAGCTATTTAAGGCCTAGAAAGCCATCATGACCCTATAGGAATAATGTCTACTGGATAATTCGGATCGGATCGGAAGTCGTAGAGCGTGCTTAACGACTATTATGTTGACACTACATGAAAAATGGTAATTATGGTGACCGATAGCATTTAACGTTCAAAAATCGACAAGATACAACAAATGACACACATCAAACAAAATAAAACTACTGTAAATTACATGAATTAACATCAAACAACTTTGGTCCAGTATAACAATACAGCATTAACAATTTTACCATCATTACCCTAAATTGATAATAAAGACTAGAAGTAAATTAGAGTACATATAAACCTGTCTTTGATTGTTGGAAACGAAACGAACATAAACTATAGTGATATTAATTCATACTGTCTACCTACGAAAAAGCTCTACTTTATGCGTAAACGCACGTCTCACAAATCTGCTACATAAAGCAGAAAAAACGCGCCTCCCTTACAGTTAAACCGAGCCTACGCATCTTCTAACCTCACTATAATTTCCACACATGACATTGGTAATCGTCAGACTAGATATAATGTTAAACTATGGACAATTCTAATTGGATATGTAAGTGAATGATATTAAATAAAGTGCATTACAAACTAGCGTCTGCTACGTTATAGAATAATGACTAAGATTATATTTTAAGAGATTATGTAATTCGAAATCTCCAAATTGTATGTCATTTCTTTTGCCCAAATAGATAATGCCATAGTGAGATTTTATTCTGCCCGGAAAGATATAATTTTTATTTTGATGCAGGAAAAACTTTTGTTTTCAAATCAGTCAGTCATAGAAATCAAATAAAAGTAAATAAAAGTAAAGATGTTGATAATACATAATAAATCGTTATTGTGAAACTAATTCTGAATCTAAAAGGATTATATTTTCACAAAATACATTCACTATCTCGCTCACCATGACATCATCTATGTATTTGTTAATACTGCTCATCACATTGGGTAGCCTACCACAGGCAGGTGGTGATAATTAAATTGTGTGTAACATCATTGCAGAAACCCTTTCAAAGGTCTAACCCAAACTAACAGTTTGACAAACACAGGTCAAAGATACTGCTAAGTAATATTGTAAACTTAATGTTATTATGGCAGTTAATAAAAGACGTTAAAGTCGCCATAAAGCACCAACATGCTACAATTAGTAATTACTTATCAAGGAAAGACATGCACTTGTCAAACCGATTAATTTGTATATCAATAAATAAATACAAATTAATGGGCACTCAGTTTTTGCACTCTTATTGTACTATGTCTATATAAAATACTACCAACTTTTACAGTTCAACCCGCATGAATAAAGTTCAACGTTGCTACATAATTGATCACCATCAAGCGCTACACCATCGCTCTTTTAAAGCCAAAATTCCTGATCAAAGTAACATTATCATTTCAGGTACTAAATATTTAACGTAACATACAGATTAAAGTAGGTACAACTGTGTATTTATCAGCATAAAATTGAACAACAGTAAGTCCTAAAGACTTCTAAACTTCGTTGTATTTTCGCACTAACATGGAATGCGTTCACATTCCTCTAATATTGTGTCAGTCATTATTAAATATGTAACTAGTGTAAATAAAATCCTTTCTAACATTAGCAAAATATATACATTTCAGTATAGTGACTCCTTGAACATACAGGATCAATTACAGAACAAACAAATAAGTATATGTAATAGGCGTAATATTACTAATCAATAATTAATAAATGCGACGTAATTAATCCATACCATAAAAATTGTTCAACATGGATTTATGACTAGAATCAAAATGCATAATATTATTAATAAATGAAATGTGTAAGTAATAAGCAATACATGCTATGAATTTGGCAACAATTTCAATCAGGCATTCCAAGCTTCCCTAAATCACTGTATGTTCCCTTAAATTTGCACCTGTCTAGGATGAACAATTTGAACTCAAGCTCTTAAAAACTACACATTATTGCTTATTACGTTACACTAGAACTAAGTAGATTTTTAATAAAAATTGGTATTAGTATATTTATGGTTGCATGTTACATAATGAGACATTTCTCTCTGCCACTGGCTGAAGTTTCACCTCCCTCTTTCACAACTTTATCTTTTTTCTTCTTTCCTTTACCATCAACTTGAAGAGACACATTTCTATTCTTCTCCATGTTCAGTAGCTCCTGACAATATAAAAAAGGCATTTTAAAGGATGAAGAATTACACTAGTTAGTGACATCTCATTAAATATGATGACCTCTGTGATGCAGACGATGACTGCTCAATATGAGAAACGTGAGGTTTCAGGTTTCGATACCCGCTGCTAGATAACTTTTATAATTTGTTTCCTGCCTGGAAAACCTTACAGGTGATATAACTTTCACCTTCAACTGGGTTGCTATCATCGTCACACCTATTTATGACATGCAACAGTAGTTTTTGTTAGTTTCGTCTCATGTTTCAATAGTAGTTTCATTGGAAGGGTGTTATAGCCAGCCTATTATTATGTAGGACATGAGGCGTTCTATGTCCTCAGGAGTAGCACCCCATCTGTAGTTACAGATGTTGTGGGCTGCAGTATCAATTCATAACCAAGTGGACAGTGAACGAACACATGTGCTATTTCATGATTTCATTTTAATATACTAAATTATTACGTTTTAAAACAATTCTTTTAATCTATTGTGATCAGAATCAGGTGATAAATCAGAATTATCACCATTTCCAAATACCAGCAGCTCAACTATTCAAACTCCACATAGATTATAAACAGCATAAACAAATTTATATATTACAGCCAAAAATATGTATATTATTAAGAGAGATGCTTCTGTTTATATCCTGTCACAATACAATGGTTAATAAAAATGTTACCTAAAAATTGTGCATGTAATGGGTACATTACACTTGGTAATGTTACATTGCTTAGTATTATTATGATTCTAAAATCAACCAAAAACTTAAATAAACTGTAGCCCACAATGTTGACTTACATATGTATATCTTACTATATACTATGATTTACTATAGGTAACTAACTGTATGCATATCTTAAATAAATATAGCACCCGCAACAACGACAGTAAGGTAGAATCTTAAAAATTGTACTAATTGAAATGCTTGATTATGCATGTCCACACACAAATTTACCAAAATGAAGTGTGTTCAATACTGTCAAGCCTACTATTGTATCAGGATCTTCATTTTACATGTGTATTTTTATTATTGCTATTATTATTAACTCAAAAACATAAAATAACTTCAATTAACAAAGTGCAAACATAATCTCCAATGAGATTTCCCATACACCCAGCAACAATGATTATTGTAATGTGTGTGTAACACAATAAAAAGGTATGAAAAAAATGAAATAAGTTGTATAGCAACTTACAACTATAACTTTATAAATTTAATTTAAGATACTAAACTTCAACTACTACTACTTAAGCAACTTTATTTTAACGTAATAGAGGACTGTTGTTTTTTGTGTGTTTTTCTTATTAATTATCCTTAGAATATAAATAAGGATAGATGAAGGATTATAAAAAAGAAACCTACTAACCTGAAAGAGTTGTGTTACATTATGATTAGTTTTGGCAGATGTCTCCATGAATGACACACCCCAAGTCTGGGCCTGAGCCTGGCCCTCAGCTACAGACACTTCTCTGATCTCTGGGCTCTCATCACATTTGTTACCTGCCAGCATCACAGGTATGTTTGGCAGGTCAGCACCCTTTATCTCTTTTATTGTTTGCCAGATGGGCTTTAATTCTTCCAATGATTGTCTGCTGCTTACTGAATACACCAGTATAAATGCATGGCCCTTGCTTATTGACAATCGTTGCATCGCTGGAAACTGATGAGATCCTGTGGTGTCTGTTATTTGTAAAGTGCATATTGTTTTGTTACTGCTTATTACTTGTCTGTAGGTGTCTTCAATTGTTGGTATGTACGATTCCCTAAATGTTCCTTTAACGAATCGCAGAACAAGAGAACTTTTTCCAACACCACCCGCACCAAAAACTACAACCCGGTAATCATTGCTTTGTTCCGGCATTACTAAATCTTTTAATTACCGATTCCAAAAATCAATTTTTATGATTTAGATACACCTAAATACTTATGTATTTCACAGCATTTTTTATGTACTTTTATTTAATCATAGATCTGCCGCAACGTGAACGTTATTAATCGCAACATTTAATTGGTGCGTGCTTATGAATATGAAATATAAAAACACATATTCGTATTTTGGTTTGTTACGCCCAGTCGAAATAACACATTAACTTAAAGGTTTATAAATTTTCAAGACACAACTTTGACGGACATTGAATTAAATCAACGACAACAAAAACCGCATCGGTCGCAGAATTCGCGACAGTGTTGCCAAGCAATAATAAAGGAGAATTTTTTAAATACCGTTTGTAAGTATATTTATAGTTGGTTT
>DWIE01000576.1:0-14064 GCA_018248235.1 Choaspes benjaminii | reverse complement strand
CCACATGCCACACAACTCGAGGGAATATGGCTTTATTGCAAGAGACATTACTTTTGAAACCGCAAAATGGATAATACTGTACATTCCAATAAATTGTTTTTACAAAAATTTGCCCCAGTACTTTAGGCTGTGTTTCATAGGTCAGTCAGTTAGTTATCCTTTATATATATCTATATATATTTTCTTTGCTTTAATAATTAAATTATTATATCTAGGTCTATTAATACATACGTCAGTGTTCGAATAGTTATTCTTCACTGCAAATATTTAAAATGAAAAGCATACCATAAACACCTTTCCACCCTCAAAGTATGTGTAAGGTTCTGTGACCCGCTTTGTTCACAGATATACCTATACGCAGCAAAAACTAGTTCCCATGAAATAAACGACATGGCCATGTTTTACAATAATCCTATATAAACATAAATTTAATAATAGCACTTCAAGAATATACTGCAGTACTGAGATTCAATTCTTAATAATATAAGATATCAGAATATCAGAATATATCACAGTATGACATCACCAAAATCGACGGTTTATGCAATACTGTTTTTACTGTAGAATAATATTTAAAATTTTTAAAAATATAATATTATAAAATATTTTATAAAATTTAAAGGTCAGTGAATATTTCATCCTATATTTACGGTTTTACGATTTTGCAAACATCATATTTGACAGATACTTCCAACAATTAAATCGCGGCCCAACACTATGCGACGCGCCGCTCGAATCTGACACTGTACTTACTTTCATCAGGAAAACATTAAATTATCAAATGCAAATCACGACATTATAATGCAACGTAAAATAGTTTAGAAATGGACCAACAATTTTCATTGTCTTGGAACAATTTTCACGGAAACTTAAGCAAAGGTTTCGCCGGTTTGTTGGGAAATGGTGAATTTGTGGATGTGACGATCGCTGTTGATGGCCATTTGCTCCAAGCGCACAAAGTAATACTCTCAATATGTTCCCCATATTTCAAGAAAATGTTTCAAATGAATCCATGTCAACATCCTATAGTTGTGCTGCGAGATGTCACACACAAGGCTATGAGAGATTTGCTGCAGTTTATGTATCATGGAGAAGTCAGTGTCAAACGAGAGGATCTCACTAGTTTTATAGGAACAGCTGAAGTATTACAAATCAAAGGGCTGACTAATAAAGAGACTGAAGATAATTGCTATGAGCAAGAAAGGGAGTTGTCCAAGCAAAGCTTGAATGCTCGAAATGATAGTCCAGCCGAATCCTGTACATCTGACACATTTGATGTTAATCCCATTGAAGCACAAGATACCAGTGAAATAGATTTAATTAAGCAGCAAAATTTAATAGAAAAGCTACAAAGGCTTACCCATTTGAAGAGGAAGTCAGAAGAGTTTTTACAAAAGACATATTATGCAGACTTACTTAATACAGAAAAACGAGCTAAGATTATGGATGAACAACAATATAATAATAAATCAAACCATCAGATACCTGCTTCAAATAACTACAATAACTTGAAAGGCTTATATGACGAAAACCCAGTGGACATCACAACAACATTAAATCCTAACATACAGAAATCTCAGAATGATAAAGATACAGGTGAAAGAAACAAAGATCTAAATTCAATAGATAATCCAGTGGAGTTGAAAACAGAATGTGATGACAGCGACATTATAGTGTCAGATCCAGCCATTTGTACTACGCCAAAGAGCTATGATGGGTCAAGAGAAAAGAAAAATTCTTTGATATCAATGGATTACCCAACACCACAAGATAATGCCCTGTCACTTGTTATGAACGGTTCCTGTGAAAATCAAACTCTGCCAGTGCGATATAAATATATTTACAGTAGAAAGGGACATAAGCAGTTAGTACATATGAACTTTGTGTATACAAAACATTCAACAACCCATGGGAAAACATCATGGAGGTGTGTCCAGTACTTCTCTCTCAACAGATGCCCAGCTACAGTCGAGACCATCGATACCATGATATATGCTGTGAACCATCAACATAACCACGAGGATTGCTATGAGAAATTATGCAGAAATAACATTTATGAAATGAATGTTTCTCCCAAATAATCAAAACTACCTTTCGGTGTAATACATAATATATACTGGTAACACTTCTGGGTTTATTTAGCTGTGGACAATTTAACTGATTTGGCAAAAAAGAAAACGATATGAAATATTAAAGTCTTAAATTTACAAATTCTATAATATTACTATGCAAAATATATCTTAAAAGACAATGACATGTGGTATGACCAAAGTGGGAAAACTAGAAGTGTTATTGGACTAAAAATTTAAAACATAGTATTAAAAAATTGTAAAGTTCCTATATATCTATCATCATTTTAAAAATATGTGGATGATAATTTGTACAAACCATCATACACTTGGGATAAACGATTTATTTGGATTCCGATATTTAGCACGCTAGGCTTCCATGAAAGTTTGGTTTGAGTTAAATGAATTAATTAACCAATGGTATATAAATAAAATGTATCTCAAAGCCTCGGTTTCATCTATCTAGTCACAGAAAGTTTCTTTTTTCTTAGTATTTGATTATAGTATGTATTGTAATTATAGTCACTATTTTAATAGCCAGTTTTTAAACCATTTCCTAACTACTGAATAAACAGAAAAAATATTGAAAGATGATGAATACTTATAAACAAAATAAAGTTATGTTCCTTCTTGTATTTTTCGTCGTTCTCTGGGAATATGTGCTTGGTGAATTATTTTGTGGTACAGTAGTGAATGTAAAAACGGGTACCTATGGTTTTAAGTATTACTTACATCTTACATTATTCTGCTGTTTTTGTCTTGTATAATATATTGTAAAACAAGTTGACTGAAGCAATATAGAATATTTAGAAAGAAAAAATGGTCTTATGTAACTTAAAGCTGTTTTTTTATTTATAATTATGGTATATTTACATTAAAATATGTATAAATAAATCTATTGAGATTTTAAATGTTTTAATGATGATCCCATAGAAGCCTGTGTCGCCAACATTGCAGCCATTCTCTTTCTAGGCCTGTGTTTCTTACTGAATCCAATACGAACATCAATCTCCGGTTGTTCTTTTAATCCAAATGACTTTGCCACAGCTTCTAAATTAATGTCCAGCAAATTGAAGACATGCTTAAGTTTCTTAACTTCAAATGCTCTTATGTACCCTTCATAGGCATCCACTGCCAATGCGTGAAAATTGGGGTCTCTTAATGCCTCGTCAAACTTAGGTTGTAAATTGGTAAATTTATCCCATATTTCATATTTGTCCAAAAATATCTTAGCTTCTCGCAAATATTTTACAAAATCTTCCTCTTCTGGCCTCAGCAGTATTACCGCGTGGCCATCGGCGCCCAGGCCTCTAGCAGTTCTACCCACACGGTGAATGTATTCATTGGTGTCTGATGGAGGATCAAATTGGACAATCCAATCTACGGCGGGGATATCTAAACCTCTAGCTGCCAGATCTGTACAAAACAGGGCAATTTTTTGGGCATTATAAAAATTGCTTATAGTTTCAGTCCTGTCCGCTTGGCTCATCTTGCCATGTATACATAGCACTGACATTTCGCAATATTTAGTCAAAAAGTTGTGATGAAACACAACAGACTTACAGCTTGAGAAAAATACCATCACTTTTAAATTCTGAGTTTTTTTCAGTAGTTTGTGTAACCAAAAAAGCCGGTGCTCTGTCTCACATATAACATATCCCTGTTTTAATCCTTCAACAGTTGCCCTGTCATTATCTTCATTAGTATTTATAGATAACACATTATCTTTCATAGCTGACTTTATCAATGCATCGGTTGTTTCCGATTGTGTAGCACTAAATAACATGGTCTGTCTGTTTTTTGGAAGTCTGCCAATAATTTGTTTCAAGTCTTCTTCAAAGCCATATTGAAATATTTTATCAGCTTCATCAAGCACCAGACATCTGACATATCGGTATTCAAACTCCTTGGTCCTCATGTGATCAAATAATCTGCCAGGGGTAGCGACCACTATATTTATACCTTTAACGAGTTCAGCACTTTGAGCTCTCCTACTTTCTCCACCTATCACCAAAACTGATGATATTGCTTCATGTAATGAGATTAATTCTTGCAGTACTGTGTAAGTCTGTGTAGCAAGCTCTCTCGTTGGAGAAATAATTATGCAAAAAGTAGCTTGACTCAAACCCTCTGCGGCCTTTATAACTACTTCGACAACAGGAATCAGAAAAGCCAAGGTCTTTCCTGAACCAGTCTTCGCAGTAGCTACTACATCCATTCCATTCAAAGCTTTAGGTAAGACTTCGGCCTGGATATCAGTCATGTATTTGAATCCCATGTTTTTAACCGCGTTGAGGGTGGGCTTGGAAATTTTATCTTTTAAGGACTTAAATTTAGGGTTTTTGGTATCTTCTGCCATAATTATTTTTTGCGAATAACAGGTCACTTTACATACTAAAAATCGAAAATGTAACAACACTCAGCAATATGTTTTTGATAACCTTTCAACTCACACAATGTGCGAAACTCAAATAAAAATAAATGTTTATTGTTGATGAATATTGACATGCTCGACAATCTTGACAGTTATTTTATAAAAAAAATTATGGCTTCGGTGTATTGCCATGCAGACTAACTTCACTGTTTCTTCATTTTATAATAATATTAAAATGTTGGTGATGTACATTTTAATATCGTCCATGGAGTATTCGACGAGACGCTCCAACTGCCAGCTTGCACAGCTAAATACTGGAAAGCCAGTAGAACCTGAAAAATATATACAGTTTTTGCACCGCGCAAGACTATGTTGCGGTTACATGTAATTAATCCACTACACAATAATTTGGTATGATTATCATCACCACTTATTCCACTTTCTGTTAATTTCAACTGTGTGAGCTGGCAGTTGGAGTTTCTGGTCAAATACTCCAAAAAAAAAAATTTAAATGTGCATCAAAAATAGGCTGTATGACAATACGACGAAGGCGTAAAATTTTTAAATAAAAAAAATACCTTTGACACCAACGTCGTAAAACATATCCATGCCGTATAGCACGTTGTCGTTGTGTTGTTTTATGAAATATCATTTTTACATTATTAAGACATTAAATTAGAATACTTAAACGTGGATAACAATGCCTACCCCTGACAAAATATTAATGAGGAAAATTAAGAAGCGGGAAAAGAAGAAATTAAAGCTGATTGCTCAAAAATCAAATGGTACTACTGAAGAAGTCGCAGATAAAGAAGTTGCTAAAAATGAAATAAAGAAAAGACCACATGATAATGGTGATACAAATGCCGAGGGAACTATTAAAAAAAAGAAGAAAAAGAACAAAGTTAAGGAAGTAAAGCCTGAACCAGTTGAGGTGAAACAAGATAATTCAGATCACGAGTCTGATGCTGCAGAAGGTGATGAAAAGCCAGAAGATGAAATAAAAAATAAAGAAGAAGAGCTGTTGCCTGGATCGAGTCTTTGCCTTGGTATCTTGTCTGATCAGAAGTTCTCAGCACTTGATGGTAAAGTCTGTGAACCAACTTTAATGGGCATTAAGGATATGGGCTTCACAACCATGACAGAGATCCAAGCGAAAGCCATTCCACCATTACTGGAAGGAAGAGATCTTGTGGGTGCAGCGAGGACTGGATCGGGAAAAACTCTGGCATTTCTCATACCTGCAATTGAACTCATTTATAAATTGCAATTTAAACCAAGAAATGGAACTGGGGTGATAGTTTTGTCACCAACCAGAGAACTGTCAATGCAAACATTTGGAGTACTAATGGAACTCATGAAATATCATCATCATACATACGGGCTGGTGATGGGTGGTGCGAATAGGAGTACAGAATCCCAAAAACTTTCTAAAGGAATTAACATACTAGTTGCTACACCTGGTAGACTGCTGGATCATCTGCAAAATACTCCCGATTTTCTGTATAAAAACTTACAATGCCTCATTATAGATGAAGCTGACAGAATATTAGAGATTGGGTTTGAAGAGGAAGTAAAGCAAATCATTAGGTTATTACCCAAACGACGTCAAACAATGCTTTTCAGTGCTACACAAACTAAGAAAACGGAAGCACTTACAGCTTTAGCTGTTAAACATGAACCTATATATGTAGGTGTAGATGATCATAGGGAACAAGCCACAGTAGATTCATTGGAACAAGGGTACATAGTCTGTCCATCAGAGAAGAGAATGATGGTCCTATTTACATTCCTCAAGAAAAACAGAAAGAAAAAGGTGATGGTGTTTTTGTCCACCTGTATGTCTGTCAAATACCACCATGAACTCTTCAACTATATTGATCTACCTGTAATGTCCATACATGGCAAGCAACAACAATCGAAACGGACAACGACATTCTTCCAATTCTGCAATGCTGAAACTGGTATATTGCTGTGCACCGATGTTGCAGCGAGAGGTCTTGATATTCCGGCTGTTGATTGGATTGTTCAGTATGATCCACCAGATGATCCCAAGGAATATATTCATAGAGTCGGCCGTACGGCGAGGGGCCTGGGTACGAGCGGACACGCCTTGCTGTTCTTGCGGCCAGAAGAGCTCGGATTCCTTAGATATTTGAAACAGTCTAAAGTCTCATTGAATGAGTTTGAGTTTTCATGGAACAAGGTTGCCGATATACAGTTGCAGTTGGAAAAATTGATTTCAAGGAACTATTTCCTCAATCAATCTGCTAAAGAAGCAATGAAAAGCTATGTCAGAGCTTATGATTCGCACCATTTGAAGACCATATTCGACATTGATACAATTGATTTAGCAAAGGTGTCAAAATCCTTTGGCTTTACTGTTCCCCCTGCAATTGAATTGAAGGTAGCCAACAAAGGCCCACCGCAGAAACGGAAAGGTGGTGGTGGTTTTGGATATTTCAAAACGTTGAATGCTCCAGAAAGAAAGAAGTCAGAGAAAACAAAGATTTACAGACAAAAAGGCAACACCAACAAATCGAGAAGCTGAGGTTTATTAAATATGATTATTTTAATAATAAACGCGATTTTAAATGTGTGATTGTTTTTAATTCAGGTAATACCTATTGAAAGGGAATTAATTCATTTATGGATACAAATAGTATTTTTCACACAAATTTATACACCATATCAAAATAAAAAGAATAGTTAAAATGTGACACATTTTCTTTATGCTAATTAGCCCTTAACATGATTTTATGACTTCCTAGGATGCCAAAGGTGAACTGGCTTATGAAAATCTAACGCAATGTGATTTTTCTTTTACTTATTGTTCTAAAACCTAATACATGGTTAAACCTCATGGTGGTACTTTAATGTTTACTGCGTCAGTTACACTGTCAACTTTGGGTTTGCTATGCACTAGAAAGTTTTACTGTGTAATATAATAGACAAAATAAAATTAATAAGATGTTTGAAGTTAATCTTCAGCAATAGCACTCTGTGATCAACATTTATCGGAATCTAATATGCCACTTCATAATATGTACTATGAACTATAAGTAGATAAACAAGACACCATTCTACCCTCACTAAAGCTTGTAAAACAACCATATACCGCTAACAACCATTGTGCTCCACATACAATGGCGGCATGTTATGGCGAAGTTTGTTGATAGGATATAGAAATGAAAGTAACGAAGATTACAGTTGGTTACATTCACAAAATATTTTTGATCTAGGATTTTAGCAAAAAAAAGCAATGTTATTTTACATTATGTTTATTTTCCAATCATTTTAGCTATTATTCCCCTGTGATATTATAGTAGTAAGCTTGATATTACTAATCTTCTTCTGCTATCTGTTTCTTCCTGGTTTTAAGAAGTCGACATGTGGTTGTTCCAAGAATCCAAATGCTTTTGATGCAAGCTCCAAGTCCAGTTTCTTGATGTCAAAAACCTTGCCAAATGGATGTTTCTTGTAGCAACGAAGAAACGAGAGATACGCCTTTCGTGCTAACACTTTCATTACGCCATTGTTCTGTATGAGATCTTCGAGCTTCTTATGTATTTCCTTGGATGGTTCATCAAAATTGTATTTGTCTAAGTACACCTTTTCATTCTTTAAGAATGTCACAAATTCTTCTTCTTCAGGCCTTAATAATATCACAGCACGCCCATCAGCATTGATTCCTCTCGCTGTCCTTCCCACCCTATGAATATACTCCTTTACATCTGACGGAGGGTCAAACTGTACAATCCAATCAACTTTTGGTATATCGAGACCCCTGGCTGCAACATCTGTGCAAAACAATACACCTTTTTCAGCTTTAACAAATGTGTGATATGCCTCTTTCCTCCTGGGCTGACTTTGCTTACCATGTATGCTAAGTATAATAGTATTGCAGTGTTCTTTAAAGAACTCATAATGGAAGTCAACTGAATTGCACGATGAAAAGAATACCATAACTTTGAGTTTTCTACTTTTTTTGAGCATTTTATGCAACCAACAGATCCTTTTTTCTACTGGACATATGAAATACCCTTGTTGTAGTCCTACAACAGTAGATTGTGTCTCATCTTTAACTGATATCAATGTTGGGTTATTTTTCAATGCCAGTTTTGCCAAATTCTTCACCTTATCATCAATTGTTGCACTGAACAACACTGTTTGCCTGTTTTGTGGCAATAACTTAACAATCCCTGTAATATGTTTTTCGAAGCCTGCATCCAAGAGTTTGTCTGCTTCATCCAACACCAGACACTGTAGGTTTTGGTATTTGAAGCCTTCTGTGTTTTGTAAGTGATCCAACAATCGTCCAGGTGTGCTAACTATGATGTTTATACCTTTATGTATTCTTGATATTTCCTTTAGTTTTTTTTCTCCACCAACCATTAAACTATGTGACAAGTCAATTTCTACCAGCAGCTTATCCAAAACTTCATATGTTTGTAGTGCTAATTCTCTTGTTGGTGATATTATAATACATCCTGTACCTTGTTTACGAGTGAAAGATTGTTTTATTAACTTCTCTATGACTGGAATTAAAAATGCAAGTGTTTTGCCACTTCCAGTCTTTGCTGCTCCAATAACGTCATCTCCTAAGAGTAAATGTGGTAAAGTTTTGGCCTGTATTTGAGTGGGCTTATGGAAACCCATGGCTTTCAAGGATTTCAGTATACGGTTATCAATTTTACCTTCCAACATGGAGAAATTTGATCGCGCTAATATGTCTTCCATTATTTAGAGATATCAATAAAATATTTCATATCATTAATACATCATTAATAAAGTAAAACTGAACTGACAATGAAATAACCTCATTTTTGTTCCGTTGTGTGTGTCATGTTACATCAATCGTAAATGTCATTGTCATATAGTGTTTTTTTTAATGGTATACTAACAGCTTTTCCCTACTGCTCAGCTGATTTTCGTTGTCTCTTCCAATATCATATGTCAGTGATACGGATTTTAGTATTTGTCAAATGATTTATATAGAAGGAAATTCATTGGGCTAGGGAAACCTCAAAAAGGTCAGTTCCCACAACGCATGGAATATGTTGTTATTATAACTTCTGCACCTACAATAAAATCATTTAATATTATAATTATGATAACTTGTTAAACACAACGGAAATGAATTATTATATAACAACCGATGATCTTCAAATATTTTATGACTGTCGAATATACTTAATTTTTAAAGAGTTACCTTGGTTCCAGTTCTGTACCCAAAATAGTTTATTTTATGCTATTAAATCACGAACTTCTCAATTTATTTGACCCGTATTGTACTATTTTTTCAATTCAAACATTTTAGTTCATAGATTTAAAAAAAAACATTTTAATACATTTTGGGCACAACTAGCTACATTTGCAGGATGGTACATCAAAGTTAGTTGTCAAACATCGATAAATGTTCGTCAGCGATCAGCTCAGCAATTGTCAATACTGTCAGTTTGTCATTTTTCTACACGTACTAAAAGATTAAGCGAAGTATTTTAAAATAAAAGTTGCCGGTTAACAGGCGTCGTAAATTATTAATCATGGTATATTCTTCTTGGATAAAGCAGTTCCATTCATTTGTATTGATAATATGTTCATTTGTAATATGCGCGCAGTCAGATGTGCCGAGACCTCGCGGCGTTTCTTTATCCAAAGCGTCCTTGTATGTGCCGACTAAAGATTTCACATGTTTCGATGGAACTATAACTATACCCTTCAGTTACGTAAACGACGACTACTGCGACTGTTTCGACGGTAGCGACGAGCCAGGGACATCGGCTTGCTTGAACGGGGTTTTCCATTGTACGAATGCCGGCCATCGACCGCAAAACATTCCAAGTTCACGAGTCAACGATGGGATTTGTGACTGCTGCGATGGAACTGACGAGTACGCCTCGCCCGACACGTGCTCCAACACTTGCGAAGAAATGGGCAGGGAAGCCAGGGTAAAGGCGCAGGAGCTGGTAGAGTTGCATAAAGCCGGCAGTTTATTGCGAACGGAACTCATCGAGAAAGGTAACAAAAAACGAAACGAGATGGCGGAACAATTAGCCCAATTGGAAAAGGATAAATTAGAAGCCCTTAAAATAAAAGCTGAAAAAGAAGCCCTCAAAGGAGAGGCTGAGGTTAAAGAGAATGAATCACTACAAGTGTATAGAGATGCTGAAGAAATTTTGAGACAGAGGAAGGCCAAAGAAGAAGAAGAAGCCAATATTAAGGAAGCAACGGAGTACTTTACTGGGATTGACTCTAACAGTGATGGTGTGCTAAATGTTCACGAGATAAATAATCACCTTATTTTTGACAAAAACAAGGATGGTAAGGTTGATGATGAGGAACTTCAGTACTTCTTGGGTGAAAATGAAAGTGTTAATCTAGACTACTTTACTGCCACTGTGTGGCCCCTTTTGAAACCTTTAGTCATGGCAGAACAAGGCATCTTTAAACCGGTCAATGATGATGAGGAACCTGAGTCTGATGCAGACGAGCTCCCTACCGATGAAGATGTAGATGAGCCTGCAATAGATGAGGAGAATGCTGACGTAGACTTGCCAGCGGACGGAGAACATGAAGAGGAAGCAGAGGAACCCAAGCTGTATGATGATGAGACACAACAACACATTGATGAAGCAACCGAAGCACGAAAACAGTTCACAGAGGCTGAACGTACAGTTCGGGAAATAGAAGGAAATATTAGAAACATTCAACAGAATTTAGAGAAAGATTATGGATTAAACCAAGAATTTGCAACTCTGGAAGGACAGTGCTTTGAATATGAAGATAAAGAATATGTTTATAGATTGTGCATGTTCCAGAAGGTCACTCAAAAGTCTAAGAATGGCGGATTGGAAGTTGGATTAGGTAATTGGGGAGAATGGGCTGGTGAAGATGGCAATAAATACTCTGTAATGAAATACACCAATGGAATTGCGTGCTGGAATGGACCGAATAGATTAACAGTAGTCAACGTCAACTGTGGTTTAGAAACAAAATTATTGTCAGTCGCAGAGCCATTCCGCTGTGAATACAAAATGGAACTAATCACACCTGCCGCTTGTGATGAATCAAATGCATCACAACAACATGCATCACATGATGAACTTTAAATCAGTTTAAACAATTTCATATCCATTTCCATTGGGTGTTTCCACCATAGTTTTATATAAGTGTATCATTTCCGTCACATTGTCTCCATAAGAATAATTTAAAATTAAGTTACTTTCAGACTGCATTTGTTTATTATAAAAGCTTTGTTATACAACAAAATAGTGTAAGTGGTCGTGAACTGTACTTTTATGGGATAATCATTCTTTACATTCTTTACATGTTAATAAATTTACATTAGGAATAGTATGTGTATGCATTTCATTTTCAGTTTAGAAAATAATGTATTTATTATGAGAATACCCACAATGTTTTGTAATGAATGCTCTTGTGATTCAATTTTGCTTCACACATTCCTCAATTGTAAGGCTGTATTAGTTTCAAGTTATTGTAGATGAAATAAAAATTAGTGAAGTGAACAAAACATTGTAAGTTATCAATAAATATTGTTTTTTTTATTATTTAATCCTTTTTTAATAACACTGACCTACATAATAATAATGTTGTATGTTTTCTCATGGCAGAAAATATTAAGGGTATGTTTTGGTACAAACAAATAAATGGCTACTTTAACATGTAATTCTTATGTAGGTTATCATAGCCAGTATATTGAGCGAAAGTACATTGTCATGGCTTCATAAGATCTGGTTGTCAGAACAAAAAGTGTATGTGCAAACTAGAAGTATGAAAATAATCAATGAAAAATGTTAGTTATGTTTATGAATTTTATTCATTTTGATTGATTGTCTTAAAACCTAGTTTTATCATTAGTAATTTAAAACTTATTTTGTAAATAATAACAAACAAATATGATCTGGATGAAAAGGCAATTTTTGCTAATTTCGGTATTTTAATTAAAAATCATATCTCGTTGTTATAATCTACATCATATTGCACCCATCCAACTTTAAAAAAAACTTTTACGTGTTTATTACGATTATGCCTATTATTATTCAGAAGCAAAATTGTAGATTATCTAATAAATAAACCGAGGAACAGATAAAACGTCATCAAATTTTGCAAACCCTCACGGCAATTAATAGCCGGAGTATATTTGGAGGTAAATTTGTCTTGTACCAGTTTCTAATGACTTGAAATGTAATTCAGAATAACTTATCAAAAATATTATTCAATTTATTAGCTCTTACTAAGCAAAAAAAGGTTAACATTTTTTGCCAGTACACAGTGTTGTCGCTCGAATTATTTTGTTTTGTGCTACTAGGATATCTAATAGGGACTCCATAGTGCTATTGATGTCAAACAAATTTTAAAAATATTTATTGATTCATAAATAAGCAATCAAATAACTTTAGCTGTTTGACGAAATGTTATATACATATGGATGTCTTTCGAAATATCCAGTAAGACTTCACCACTTGTTCAAATAATTTCTTTGTTAGCCTTAATATGAATTAAAGTTCAGATAATTCATTTTACTGTAATTATTATATTCATTAATTTATTGTATATTAATTATAGGTATACATTGTAGGAAAAGTAGTCAAGCTAAGGGTAGTGCGAGAAGCAGAGATGGCGGTGCAAATCTATTTAATCGTGAGGTAGGTTCATGTAACGAAATGTGTTCTAATTACGTTTTACAAATACTCGGTACTTCCAAGTCAATGTAACTGATTTTTATTGTTGTTATTTCAGACCAGTTACGATTCATATACTTCTTAATTTTCCGTTAAGAATTCACGTATCTAATCTGCGCATTTCACAGTCTTGTTTTAGTTATATAACAAAAGTTATCCATGGACAACTGCGGATTAATAGTCGGTACGGTACATATATAGGTACCAGATATAAAATCATAACTACGAAAGTGGAGATAACATAAGTGTCCGATATGTGAAGAGACGGTGCATTGCACAAACAGGATGACGAAAAAATATTGATAATTTCAGTAACTATCTCCTTATAAATAAATCAGTTGGTACATCCCGGCAAAAACAAGTACGTACTTAAACCGTAACCCATGTGACTTGTGAATGGTAGTTATAATTATTTATTATGATAACCCGCAATAACAATAACAGGTCTCCTATAGATATTGTGAGTTAATGCATAAAATCATTTCTTCTTTCGCTAAAAACACAATTAGTTCACGACCTTAGTGCCTGAACACATACTTTCTGACTTACTTCGGATATGGAAAAACTTACACGTGGTAGAACTTTCAAGTTCGAGTGGGTCGATGGTACCGTACTGTCACACAAAGTTGTTCCTACCGTCAACCATGAATAATCGCATTACTGGTGGGTGTAATATCCAGCTGATAGAGGAATGGAGGCGTTTGAACTTTGTCTTCAGAAGTATGACTACTTCGGTGACTTTCGCCACACCAGCAGTAGCCACTGTAGGTATTACAAACTCAAAATACATTTTGAATCTAACGGGTACTCCTGTTCTACTCACGGGCGAAGTGTCCATGATCCCTGTAAGTGGATCGAAGTGGCGGGTTAAAAAAAAAAAGGGGGGGCCGCGACACCCAGAAAATGTGAAAATAAA
>DWIE01000575.1:0-14066 GCA_018248235.1 Choaspes benjaminii | reverse complement strand
ATTTTTTCAGATTCGAAGAAAATATATTATATCCATAAACATACATTTGATTAAGATTGAAACATCGAGCCAGTTTTAAATACGAATCAACTACATACAGTTTTTCAATAAAAGTAGGACAGGTTGTTACAGACAATATACACTGAAACCCAGATCAAGATATATATTTTCAAATTATAAACATTAACTCTTAAAACAATGGATAATCTATTTTCTTTTTCCTGAAATTAACAGTAGCGAACGGGTACGTATACACCTGGTGTCAAGGCATCACTGCTGCCCACGACACTCCCAGGCCTCAAACTCCAAGGTTAGTGGTCTTATTCGAAGTAGATACAACTTCTGAGGGCTAACTTGGTCGCTTAATATATCCTGTGCTTACGGTGCACACACATCCTTCAAACTGAAACAACTTACAAGAGCCGTTTCATGGCAGAAAAAGGGGATACCATAGATTTAGTATAGAATATCTATGGTGGGCACTGACCCAAGCGGACCTGGACAAGTCTTACCACCACTAACAATACAAACATTATGTTTGACCATATTTTTTACCAATTAATCACAATTATTGTAACACATGATGTTGTTAACAATCATATTATAAATATCCAAAATAAAATAAAGTTAATTTATTTATCTTGATCAGGGCAGTGCCTTAACATTAACAGACATCACATCACATCTTTAAGAAACACGAAATACTGCGTTTATTAACCTTAAATGGACCCCATTATGGTCTAATTTAGCGTACGTTCTGCAACTAGGCCTTATCTAGGATAACAGTTAAGTGTCTGACAATTTATCTGACAATAAAAAATCAATCATATCATTTACATTGAGTACAATAGTTGCGTGATAGGTTTTCTATGAATATAATACTGTAAAAAAGAACATGTATAGATTCCTGAATATCCGAAATAAGTTATAAGTATATCTTATAACAATACTATGCTAATATGGCTAATTTGAGATGCAAGCTACAAGGCTAGGTATCCGAAATAAAATCGTTTTTACGGATGTGAGATTGAATATTTAATTCAATGGCTTATTGGAATACAAATATCTTAAATTGAAATAAAATAAAATAAAATATAATTATGCACCATTTTAATGTTGCGCGTTAAATAATTATAATTATACATCTTGAACGCAGCATGACCGTTCATAAATATCTGGTGAACTGGTAACTCCATTCCGTCATTTAGTTATATACTTACCAGACATTATAACCATACCACCATGGTACCAGAGATAAGTGACCATAGAATTAAAATAGAATTTAGTTTAAGAGATTATCCGAAAATATGGCACAATGATAATACTTTTGACGAGCCTAAATAAGACCTAATCTTCTAATTTAACGCTATAGTTATAGTGACAAAATTGGTCTAGTATTGGACAAAAACTACACATCTATTACATATTATCGAATATAATATTTATATAATTATAGTGACTCGAATATTATATTAAAAGAGCATGGGTACAAAGTAAAGGCGTGTATTAAACTTTATGATGTTGATATTACTTTAACCAAAAGTAAGAAATCAGGTTAATTCGTGAACTAAATTTTCATATATGAATTTGGTGTATTTTTTATTTGAATGCTACTGGTACTGACGATTTTTTTTTTACCGCTTTTCACCACATTATATGGATCATAGACACGGCGTAACTGCCGTTGCATACAATATGTGATATCCGAGATGATAAATATGTTTAAAATCATAAATATAATATATTCCTGCGATTTATATTGTTGTACCAAGTTCGGATTTTATCTGTTCCTATTTTTCTAAACACCATATTTCACGTCATACTTTTACCCATGCTAAACCTAATACGCTAGTAAGCATCGCACATTTATATCTAAGACACCTAAGGGGAGGGTTTTTGAAGCACCTAGAAGCATACAAACTGCGAACTAAACATGGACAAGTAATGTTGGGGATCCTAGATTACTAGAATTATAGGAGGATAAAGCAGGCTCGGGTCGAAAGCCAGGATATGTTTAGTTTTCAGATAGTTATCTATGAAGAGATTCACTCGAATCAGACATTCTGAATATTACAAATATTGTATTAAAGTAGTGGACCAGTCATTTAATGACTTATAAAAAAGTGAATTTATTCAAGTAGAAAAAAAATGGAAATTGGATTATAGCTTTTCTTACTTTTGAACTGACATATCAGTCGTCAAAAAAATCCTCGCTCTTTACCCCCCTTTTGGATAAAATTATAATATGATTTGAGTTTGTATAGTGGTAAGGAACAAAAATAATAAAAAAGAAAATAAAAATATTGTATTTACACAAATAAAACCTAGTTTATGCGACAGTACAAAAATTAAGGTCACAGCACAAAAAAATCCTGAAATATTTGGGGAGCAAAACAAATTCCTTATTACACTAACAACTAGATAAAAATATTTGACATATAACCAGATATAAAAACGTATAGCAATAGCAGACTTATTTAATGTGTAATTAAAAATCACATAAAATAGGAAGTAACTAAGTTTAAAGCGTTTGAATATAATATATAATTAGTTGATAACAACATATTTAGGCTTTCATACTAAACACTAAACATACGTATACGGTTCCAATTTATTGCCTGTCTACGTCACGCTTAGTATGTGAAATACAATACAAATCCGTTAAAAATATAAAATAAACAAAGTCGTAACAAATTTTAAATGATCTATTTACAATAAGAGTCTCCACGAACGTTGGTTGGACTCAGTCCAGTCGTAAAATTTTGTACTTTCCAAACAGCTTAGAAATATGTATTAAAAATTGAAAGGAAATTTAGTAGCTTACGAAATATGCAGTTTTAATATCGACATATCAGAAACTGTTCAGTTCAATAGAGTTCAGACACAATAAGGCTGGTTGTAGGTGTTGTGGTAATTTAATATTCAAAAAAACAATGTATTTTACAAGTTCATAACCAAATATCATGCAAGAGAACTCTCAGATTATCTAGGCATATCATTAGAGTACCAGAGACGTCTCAGAGCCCTGAATATCCGGTACATCCACAAACGTTCACTCCATACGCTATTCGGAATAAATATCTCGCATGTATTGTCACTAATTTTCTACAAATTCGACCATTTACCTCGTTTACCTTCATAAGACGGCATTAAATTTAACTTGCCATTAAATATGGCAAACATAGTTATAGTCACGGTCTAACATACAAGTGTTGCTACTCTGTGCTTCTTAAGGGGCCTCCTAACGTGCCTAATGGTGGCGCTTCGGTCGAGGGGTACCCCGTGCGACAAGTGACCCATCGCGTGCGTACCACACGGGCATTCAACATTGATACAAAAATCTTGTTTATACATAATATTTAACAGGACTTCGTCATGTCTCAAACAATGATCACTTGAAGAGTTTCCAAGACAATTATTCGACAGCAGTCACAAATAGCATGACATTTTCGTAAATATAATTTAGAATATATAGGTTATGTTGATGTATCCCTCGATCGCAGCGCCCTCTGGATTTACCTTCAACAGTGGAGTCGCTCCCTACTGTTCAAAGTCTGTTGAGTAGCAAGGGTATGCAAGACCGTGGTTTATGTTGAAACTGACAAGTAATTATGTTATTATATTTAGATACGATCACTGGAATAGACATCGAACACTCTAAAAGACGGGATTAGAAAGACCAAATGACTCGACAACCTACGCGTTCAGATATCTACAACATTAAGTAAGATAAACATTCTATACACCGATGTCACGACAAAATACAATTCCACTGTAAATATTTAAAATTAAAATGAAGTATTTATTCCATTCCAAACACAACAGATATTAAACTAGAACGAAATTCTATGCCGGTGCATTTTATATAGACACGTTACTTGCTATGTACTGACCAGTTTTGGAATATAAGTATAAGAGTGAGTAGCATTATAATTTTCCGTCGTAAGATGTTAAATAACATGTATGTTACATTATTTGCTTTGATATACCTTTCCATTTGTATCTGATTTCACTTGTATAAATAAATATTCAAGTAATACAAAGTAGCCGTACATCGAGCTGCCATGTTCGGACAAACTAATTAAGCGCGAGTTTATCGCTTGTCATTCTATTTCCACTATAATTGTAACGTAGCAAGGACTACTTAATTCATTTTAGCTGCTGTAATGTAATCTTGAAATTGCCTTGTACATTTTCTAACTTTAGTCGAAACGATATTATTTTCTGGCTACAAACTCCGATGGCTACCTTCCATTCCAGTTATATTATGTAAGGTGTCTATAATAAAATACATATCATTCCACAACCGGGTACCAAGACTCTAGCGAACATTATCTACGCGCCATCTTTCTTTTTCCCAGACATCCGGTCTATTAGGTTGTTTATCATGTCGGCGTCTACCAGCCCTATGAATTTATCCACTATTAGCCCATTTCTAATAGCTATCACCGCTGGTACGGCCTTCACCTCAAACGCATGGACGAGTTCAGCGTTGTCCTCAACGTCGACGACGGCGAGGTCGAGGTTGGTGAGCGGCTCTATCAGCTCCTTCAGCTTGGGCGTGAGGATCTTGCACGGCTCGCACCACTCCGCGTGGAAGTTCACTATCACTGGCTTGTCGTTGTTCATCACCTTATTAACAAATTCATCATTATTCTTTACAAATATTGTTTCATTGTGTACTATGGAGGTGGAGATGGCCCGGGCTTGCCGCAAGCAGGCCAGACGCCTGGCGGGCGACCGGAGCCCCTGACATATAGCGCTGCACATTTTCTGAAATAAAGAAATAATGACAATCAATATTTTTTCTTTTTTATGTTATGAAGTAGCACACGGGGTTCCAGTCTACTTGCTGGTAAGTAGCTACTGAAACCCATGGCATCTGTAATCACTGATGTGGTGCTACTCTTGAGGACACAGATCGAACGCCTCGTGTTCTGCGTATGTAGCCATCATACCCCTTACACCGAAACACAAGTAGTGCGAACACTACTGTTTCATGATACAAATGGGTGAGACGGTGGTACCAACCCAGTTGAACATATTCATGTTCTACCACCCGTAATCGAAAAACTAAAGCCTTAATTTAGCCACTACATACATAAAAATCAAAAAAATAATGTATTAAACGAAGCATTTGTAATCCAATTCTCACTTAATTAATGCTTATCAGCCATTTAAGATATTCCCTTTATCGGCTTGAAAGTGTTCTTGAGTACTGAGATATATTCACATTATCAATACTGAGAAGATCCCGATACAATTTACCAATAATTAAATAATTGTGTCAACTTGAAGATAGCTCCATTATAATTGAAAAAAATATCATGAAAATATACACAGGTATTAGCATACTATATTGTGCGGACTAATCTTCTTGATCCAGGTTAAAACTTTTGTTAAGCCTACTTGCTAACAATATCTTATCTAAACTAATGGCAAAATCAAATTTAGATTATTTTAATAAACTATTTCCTTAACGATTTCAGAATGTCAAATTACAATACAACCTTAAAATACCAGCCCTGCACGCCACAACACTGCTATGCAATAATATATGTATCAGAGTCACAGTGCCTACTCTCATGAGGCTAGAATAGTTTGCCCACCCTACACTGCTTGATAGCGGTTTGCTGGGCAAAACTAGCACCAAAAACTCTCCATCACACATCCCCAGCTGTTTTATATAGATAATAATATGTTGCCTAGAACACTCCAATGAAAACATGAATATTAAATGAAGACTCAGCCACTCCTAAGCTTTGTCAAGAATATATCCACTATATATAGGTATATGATATGGATCGGTGGTAGAATCTATCCAGATTCGCTCGGGTGAGTACTACCACCACACCTGTTTCTGCTGTGAAATAACTCTTATGAGTTGTGTTTCAGCTTGAAGGGTGTGGCAGCAGGCACACACAGGATAAATGAGGCGACCAACTTAACCCTCAAGAGTAGAAATGCAGTTGTGACCGATTTCAAACAGATCGATAGATATTATTGATTTGGTTACGGTTGTCATGGGATGTAGTAGTCACTTAGAATCAGGTGAACTGCATGCCTGTTTGCTACTCTAGATTTCATTAAAAAAAATATGGGTGGCAGAATATTCATGTTCAAAATGGTCGGCACCACCTATTTGTGATGTGAAACAGTTGTGTTCACTCTATTAGTGATTCAGTGTAGGAATGTCATAGCCATCAAATGCATCTGCATACTTGACTCGGGTCTACGAGGCCTTTGTTCTGTATTGTCAGTTACAAGATGTCATGAGCTGAAGTACCCACTTCCCATCAGGTTAACTCCAAGCCCATATGCTCCTTCATAACGTAAAGTAATAATAATTATTATATATAAAGCTAATATAGACAATATGGCCATGGCAAAAACCAGCACTTGTGATTTAGCTTTTTTTTTTCAAGTGAGGAAATTCATCATGGATTCCTCTTCAATGCATATGAAGAGGTTATGTCGGCCTCTTACCGACTAAAACCCCACGGTGTTCCTTACGGCGTGCCTTATGTCGGGGCCACGGGTACGCTAATGCACTCTTCTGCAGCTCCGACGGAACATGTGATTTACCTAGCATAATTATATGTTATTGGCTGCTGTAGCCACTAACAATCAAGCGGATATAAATATCATATTATATATATTTAAAACATACCAGATATAAATGTTTGTTCACTTTGGCTCCAATTTCTATACAGTAAGAGAGATGAATGTTGTTTGAAAGCACTCATTCATTGCATGAATTGAATACACCAGACATCTTATCCTTGACAGGCAAGTTATCTTTATCAGCCACTACAGAACTAATACCCAACTGAAACTATGTTTGTTTAAGATAACAATTAATAAGAACAAGTCATGGGACTCTGAAACCCATTGTATTTTTAAGTACTTAATGTATGTAGTACCAGTGACCAGTAGGTCATATTGCTGAATGATTTAAAGAATTTAAATTATAAAATTTTAAACTTATAGCATAAGCTTACAGTGATAAGGCCACCGATTGTAAACCCTGATTATATGTAGTGTATTATCATGTATATTCTTTTATATTGTGGTGCAAAAAAGTGTTTATTATTATTATTATTGATCTTGACGGCATAATTATTCTTATTTCAGTAAATGCCTCGTTGGATCAGTGGTTGTGTCAGTCTTCACATTTCACAGACTAGCTCATTACCATCTGCACCACACAAGTTATTAAATGCGTTAGTCCTATATACCTCAAGAGAAGCAATGTGCATGTAACTGCATAACATAGCTTTAAACTGAATGATAGGCCTGTTTAGAGGCCAATTATGGTTATCATGCACTGCAGTGGCTTGCTACTCTAATTATCATAAAAAAAAATTTAAAAAAATACATGAAACAATCTGTGAAAAACATTTTTACACATAATGGAAATAAAATGTAGAATTCAGTGCAAGGACTGTGTCGAGAAACCTAGTGATTGGACTGTATAGTGCTCCTTCTATGTCTTTGAATAATGTTGTATGAAAACTTGGCTTCCTGTGTTCCACCTCAACTCCAAGCCCTAAATTCACAGCCAAACCCATAATATTATCGAACATTCAAACAAGGGATTGAACCCAAAGCAAATATATTCATTCCGGTGTTATTAAAATGATAAGGTTTTAATTAGACCAAACACATGCTAAACTCATCTTCCATTAAGCTGAAGCCCATAACACAAACCTGTTATGTAACAATACAAAGCAGTTAACCACATGCAGTGATACTTACCGCTTCTTAACATACACTGACGGCGACCACTCTAGTTTTATCCTCCTGACAGTTGCCAGACTGTTCGCCACTCAGGTCAACAGTACAGCGGAGGCAAAGAGTAAATAAGTAACGAATGGGTACGTTTCTAAAATTCCAGTCAAATACGCTGCACTCTCCTCGTCTATAGTCACTGAATGAGTCGCGATTAGTATCAAATAGAACCAAAAGATCTTGGCCAAGTTGCTATTCACACGCTGTGTCACCCAACAAATCAGACGAAATAGAAGCCAGGCCACACAAAAAATATACAGCTGCAAAACGTGACAAGCCATTTATGTAAACATTACACCCCTAAATTTAATCAATAACACTCGATGTTGCGTTAGTTTGCATTCATGCAGTATGAATTGCTATTTACGGTTTATTCCGGTAATCCACGCATAGATATAGTGAGTACACGCAAAGCGGTTATTTCTTGTTTTCTGGTGTCTGCAATCTCGAAATGTTTCAACGAATGGTGATAAAATCAATACTTCGGTTCGTTAATGACGTAAAACTGCTGTTTGACACTGACAATTGATTAACTGCAGTAAAATTTAAATGTCATACGTCTAAGAGTTTTTTCTCTCCCTTGTGACAGATAGGATGCTTTTGAGCAGTGTGCCAATGGAAAAAATTGATAAGTGTATAATGAGAGTATGGAATATTCAAGTAATATATAAATTTCCATCATCCAATGACGTGCTAAGTCACTCACTTTGTCACTGTCCATATAAGTATTTTGATAGGCGAGAGGGAAAAGGCTATGAGAAAGCATAAGGAGTAAGGAAATAACACAAAGTGTGCGACACGTGAGGTCGCGAGGGCTTGTATCCCACGGCGAAACAAATTTTCTTTTGGTTTAATAGATGTCATGGATTACAGAAGCCACTTACTATCAGGTGGAGTGCAACTCCATATGCTACGTCATAACATGAAAAGGATCAAATTATTTTTGAATTACCGGTCGGTCCTTTAATAAGTCAAAAAAACATTTTCCAAATCCGTTTACCCATTTCCCATGGACCCATTAGCATGCTTTATAATATAAGCAATTTTTAACTCGCACTTATTATTTTGATGTCCCAGTTTGTCCACATATGAATTATTAGAATATATACGGGTTGTTATTAAAATATATTTATAAGTGTTAAAATCTGATTCCTATTTTATAAAATAAATTTTATCAAAAATTTATACTTTTATAATTATGTACCGGCACAAGGAGTGAAAAGAGAACGCGGGGTGAATAGACATCAAAATAAAAAAAGCTTTTTATAGTGCATTCTCCATCCCTTTGTTAACAAAAAATCTTATATGTTTATTCTACTAGCTGATATTATATTATTTCTAAATTTGCAAAGGTTTGGGGATTACAGTAAAAAAGGCTATTCTAATTGGATGTCTATTCATCTTCCGTTCACATTTTACTCTATTTTACAATACTTAATAAAATGTCGCCTTGAGTAAAGGATTCGAGTAGTATTCTATGGATTTTGCAGGTCAGTGTAGAATCTGTACAAGATTGCAACATACTGACACCTTATTTATTTCTTATCTGTAGCTATCTGCCATGGTTTACGATCGAATATTGGTATCCCTGATATAACAGTGATTTTTCGTGCTGTGTGTTTCTGTCAATTTATTAGAAAGGTGAGTAATTTTATAAAATTCACAATATTTAAATCAATGTTTCGGGATTGATACGTGTATATTTTTATTGTTTTCAATTATTTCATAACTTGAGACAGCCTGTTCAAATCTACGGTCAGTAATAATCGTAATTTCTTAACGCCATTTTCCGCTGTGCGCCAGTCATCTGAAAACATTTTTTGTTCTATGCTTCGTTGCCCGAGGTGGTAATTAGGTAATAAATAGTACATTTTTGTTGCAACCGCTAGTTATTTTTCTCCTGTAATTAATTAACAATTTCTATTTATGTGGTATTGTGGTTGTTAGTAGGACTCCGATGTTTTCGATGACTAATCGTCCCGTTAACAAGGTCTAATAATTGCGAATCACATGAAAGGACAAAACTCATTGTTATTGATTATGAATCTGCATTATAGAAAATTTTCAAAAATATTTACCATATAATATATGTTATGTACCTAATTAGAATATGTTCAATCCTATTAGTATCAGAAACTTAATCAGATAATCAACAAAACAAATATATTCCTGCAAAATATATTTGTCATTAATAAGGTTCATTTGAAACTGAATGAAAACATTATTGTTGTTTATGTGTGGGTATTCAGTGATATGTTAATAATGTAGTTCAAGAAAAATGGCTGATAACCCAATTAATATAAGTATGATCATAGTACATAATTTAATTAAAAAACAATCCGCTTCAATATATTTTTTTACATAGTTGTCATCTTTTTATATTCTATTCTGGTTAGGTCACGGTTCTTCTCCTAAATGGCCTGCTCGGTTTTGATGAATCTTTAGTGTACTTATGGTGTCACCTGGATTTTTAGCTTTAGTTGGATGTGCAGCTGATGCAGAATGATACTGACCCACAGGGAAACATGGCCAGATGTGTAGTATTCATTAAAATAATAATGTATATGTATCTCAATGCTATAATAATAATTATTGTCTAGTAGAGAATGCAACTAGGCATTAAGTCGGTGCTTTGTTATCATACTTATATTGTAAGGTACGATAGAGAATTTATAAATAAATAAAAAATAAAATAAACAGCAACAGGCAAGTCATCTCAGAGAGGTGCCTTTTGGCTGGGTTGTTGTCTATTGTTGTTTCCATTGCTTTCTTGTATTCTAAACATAACTTTACTCAACCAAGATCCTCTCTCTGGCTGACTACTTGCTCGCCACCTAAAGGTCAGTGACACTGTAGAGGCCAGTAGGCCAAATGGCACTAGTTATTTCAAAAACATTAGATTTTTTTGCTTTTAAATATTTTTCATATATTCAAGCACTTTACTTTCTTTAGGCTCTCTAGGTCAATGACAAAAAGCTGTAACCTCCAGCCTATTAAAGCTAAAAGCAGTAGCGGTTATGGTTTATCTATCATTCCACATTATTTAAATTAACCATAATAATAATTAATCTTATTAGAATGTTGGATAAATTTAATTTTAATATTTAAAAAATACTCCATCAATTTCATCCGGAGACTTTTGTGTAAACATTTGTGTATTTGTATAAGCATTCAGAATACAATATCTGAAGTACGTGAAAATCAATCAAATTCCAACTAATGGTGTCAAATACTATTTAATGTTAGTGACATTGGTCATTATTTTAATATTCTTTGCTACATATAGAAGACAGCTAGAAAGTTGTTCTAGTGCATCATTAAAATGATTTGATGAATTTATCTAGATTAATATCTAAAATTATCCTTTAATTTTGCTATACCCACTACGAGCGATTTCCCCGCGGCATCACTCCAGTCATCCCCCTTTTCACTACCTTAGAGGTTGTATTTACAAAAAGCCTTCTTTAGTGCTTACCTACAGCATAAAAAGAACCCGTAATTTTACGGTCTTAGCCCCAGTAGTTTCGCCTGTGTGTTGATTTGTCAGTTATCCTTTTATATATCCACTACAACTCCTCAACTGTGCCTAAGTTCTTAATTAGAAAATACCATAACCACTTACTGCTAAACTCAACCTGGTTTCAAGAAGAAAAAACCTGATGCCTGTATTTACCCAATGGTGTAGGCAGAGGTGAACATCACCCACATTTCACCAATTACGTTTGAGTCCCATGTAATAGGTGGCGAGCCTATTTGCATTATCTGGGCACATCTCCTATTTGAATAATGTAAACAAATTATTTTCCTTTAAATAAAGCCATTTATTTAAATTTTATTAAGTAACAGGATAATAAATAATAGATAAACACCACTACAAAGCTTCATTCACCACTCAATATTTGCATTGATGAAATTGCGAGTGATTGGTGTGTGCCACTGCAAACTGGATCCGAAATGTTTCCCTTAAATATCCACAGTCAATGCCCTCGTGACATTGAATCTGACAATGCTGTATTGGCACCGTATTGCCAATTTATTATCCACTCACTTCAATGCCTCCGCTGGTTAGTGATGTAACTTTAATGAGTTTGTATTATGTAAGTAGTTATTACTGTATCCTTTTTTGTTCATTTGTAACATATGAATAGACGTTTGTCTTCAAGATGGAGTGTTTAGTAAATATGTTATAATACATTAATTGTTGAATAATTATTAATTATCAAAATATCACAGCTATTTTTTTTAAGTTTGACTAATTCTAACAAATAACTTATTTGTAATGTACTAAATTTTAATTGCACTGTATTCAATTCTCACTTAATAGAACAAGACAATTTTTAAAATATGTTTCTCTTATTAATATTATCTGTGCTTCATGCATCAATAGATGTCCAAATGTCTGTCTGTATATTTGTGTTGAACAATAAGTGCATAGAACAAAGAGGGATCAGATCACAGAGTAAATAAACGACACGAGGTCTTGTCGCGCGGGCTCTCGCCCTCGCTGTAAGGTCACGGTCGAGCGGCCCGCTTCTCCGCGGGTACCTGCGTCTTGGACTCGGCCGCGTGATCCAAAATGACCTAAGTGCAATCAGAAGTACCGAGGTGAATGATACAAGACTGACTTATACAAGTTAACATTCATGAATTTTACAATTTCCTTTATACACCTGCAGGGAAATCTTTGTATCTCATGTTTTATAATTTTACAGGAGAGTGCATGAAAGTATGGGAGAAACCCAGTTTGTTTTTGTTAGGAGTTTTCACATAAAACTTATTCTAACTTTATCTATTGTTATTTGATATAAAGGGAATGGACAAACCGGGATCAAATCGAACAAATTGTAAATGAATAACCGGAAGATGTTACGATTTTAATTTGGCAAAATTTTTCCCTGTAGGTGTTATAAATACGACATATGCTATTCCACAATTTTAATCATTACTATTGTATATTTACAATTAAAACTGATCCTGTTGATTTATTATCTATATTAATATTTTCATATTCGTATTTTAAATTATAAATGAATTTTTTTTTCTGATTGATTACTTTAGCGATTTTTTTAGCGATGTGTTTCCGACCTAAGCACTCTGTTCAGATTCCAAGAACGTATTCGGACTCTTGTTCAGTTACGGCTCTGTCCGTTTTCGTTGTAATTGTCGGAGATAAGTTATCGTATAAAGAGTCGTCTTTCTGGGTGAAAGTGTTATCTGTCATTATGTTAAGAAGATGTATTAATCAGAAAATGATAAGAAATTTATGACCAGAAAGAACGAACTATAACAGTGTAATACTAATAACCAAATGTCTATTATTATCTATTTAATATTATTCTGTTGAAAAAATATATACCCACGGCTTTGCTCGCATGAATGTTGCGGAATAAGGAATAAATGAACGATGCAATTAATTTATTATTAAGGCATATGTTAGTACTGCCTCTGGCTAGTATATATCGTTAGTTATTTCATACAAACTATCGCCTCTTTGACACCTTTATGTATGATTTGAATTTGAATTAAAAAAGTGGAAACGCATTATTTTTCCTTAGTAAATACAAATTTTCGTAAGTCTGTCTTGAAAATTGACTAACTTTCGACCTCTTTTTTTCAATGCCTTGGGGTCGAATATTTACATATATTTCCTCAGTACTCTCCCACAGCTTAAAATATTTTCGCATGTAAATTTTCACGGTTCTAGCTCCAGTATTTTGGGCTGCGGTTATGTCAGTCATTCAATTATCCTTTTATATATAGATTTCAATTGTGGTAGCTTTGTCAGTGATTTTACTTATATATTTATATTGTGCATTATCAAACCACAAAACAGGAGTGTTGAAAGGATATTACACCCGATTCAAACTTGGTCCTTCGAGGCTAGGCACATTTGTGAGTGTTATACAAATACAATATACAACAACAAGGAGGCGTTTGAACTTTATCCTTAGGGACAGGAACGCGTGTGAACAACCTCTGTCACATACGTCATGGTCAATAGGCTTTGAGCATCAAATAGAAGTTGGGGTATTTCACGTGAAGCGAATTCCGAGAAAAAGCTAGTTGTTTAAAGTGAGAAAGAAAAAAAACATTTCCATTCCCACTACAGCGCAAATAAGCATTTGAAATGAACAAAAATGTAAAAGAAACCTTTCTGTTTATGTTAACAATAAAATAATGCACCAGGAAATAATCAAATACCTATTTGTGCCGTGTAGTGTGGAAGTGTCAATTGTATCATCACTTATTACATCTGAACTAAAACATAAATTACG
>DWIE01000574.1:0-14089 GCA_018248235.1 Choaspes benjaminii | reverse complement strand
GGCAGAGGTGAATATCGCCCACGTTTCGTTATTTATGTTTAGGTCCCATGTAATGGGTGGCGAGCCCGTCGCCATTTATCAGGCACATTTCCAAACTCCGGTTTACTTACTGAAATTTATCTTGTCAGAAAAAAACCAATAGCACTTTGGCCGACCCGGGAATTGAGAACCCGGGACGCCGCGCTTGTGAGTCGCGTTTGCGATCACCGAGCTAACGAGGCAGTTTATTATACCTACAATAACATTTATATTTTATCTTAAATATTAATAATTTGATTTCAGATTACAACGAATCTATATATAGTGAAAAACATAAAAACATATAATTACATTCTAATTATTACATTTAACTTGAAATTTTAAATTTGCAATTTAACGAAGTTAATTTAATGGATTATTGCATGTATGCAGTGTGCTATAACTGGACAATCAAAAATTAACTAATGGAATAAAGTTCTGAAACTACGAGTCTTATATTTATCGCACGTATTACAATCCATATGTTATCACCAGATTATTGTTAACCTTAGAAATTTTCGGCCATAAAAATGTTAAGTTTATAAATTAGATTTTGCATTTCTATAGATGCCTTCGATGTGTTCTATATAATGTGATCATTTTATTCTACTATCATATGTATATTTTATGGAGCAGTGTCCAGTTAAGGCACGCTTCACGTCCCATTTTATTTTTAGTATTCATTGGTACCTCGGTTGACTATTACGCAGTTATTTGTGAAGTGGCATTAAGTCTATAAGCAAAAAGAAATTTTATCGTAATCTTGATAATCGAAGTACATGACAACGACCACCGAGCGCGCTGCTACAGTGGTATTAAAACATTAGAATTATTATTCCACTTACATATACAGACAATGAAAACCGATGTACTTGAATTTAAGAAGATTTTTAAACCAACCAACATTATACGACGATTGAATTAGCAAAGCACTAATTATAAACGAGAAGGTATTTGATAAGTATGTTCATTTACCAAGGCCCTACAAACATCCGATTGCTACGCGACGAGTTTACCCGTTCCTAATTGTTATTATGAAAGCATATTTACATAGTTCCAATTCTAAGATACAAAACACTCATTTATTTTGGACGGGTAACTTAACGCGAAGGGCATTTCGCGGACTTATGAGCGAGCGGAACGAGTTTTCTAATCTCGAAGGACCCGTGCACCAATCACGTAATTAGTAGCAATCTTCTTGCTAAAAATACTTGGTAAACCGTAGCCCGTTTCGAAGCACTCTGCATTATTGAAAGTTTTAGCAATGTAACAAAACTTTTCGCGAAAGACGAAGAATGAAGTATTAAATATTTTGATTTGTTTTATTAATTAAGGATGTGTCTGTTGATTTTCATCTTCCAACCTGTTACGTTCAAATGCGGGCGCGGTGCCTGTGACCGGCGCACTAATAGTTTTGTTTGAGCGGCATGTGAGGTCCCATTATTGCTATCATTCAAACATCGGAGTCATGCACCCGTTCAATTAAACGCTCTTCGAAGCGCCGTAACATCTCTAAAAAACCCTTTGTATCGTTCGGATCTAGTCACTTTTGCTTCTTTTGCAGCTATTAAAGTAATATCTGGATTTTTTGTGAAAATAAAACTGTGAATTTTATTTTATCGACTCGCTTCGCCGAACGTAACTCATCCAATGTAAAACAATACGATAGGCATCGGCTGAATGCGATTTAAAAAAGAGATTTAAAAATATACCTAAAGGCATTAATGCAATTCAACTTTTGCATGGTTCATCTTAAGTGCAATACCATGTAACGGAAAGTTCAATAGTAAATAGAATATTGTTGTTTATTGATCTGATCTCTATAAGAATGTTTGATAATTTTATAAGTATAGAAATAGCTAGGTTGCACAACTGATTTTCCTAAATAAAACATGTATAAAATAAACTTATTTTTAATCGTCTAATTAGTGCAATATATATATGTAGGTAAAGTCCTTATCCTCGTATCATCTTCATCAAAACAAAAATGAGGGCGCATTTCTCACAGATTTAATTTCGACTTCTTTTTCCTCATACATTCTATGTTATAAAAATAAGGCTCGCCCAGTTTATTTCTTCGTCACTGTTTAAAAAATATAATCACAAGATATCTAAAAGTTGATTAGATAGATCTCACGAACTGTACCTGTTGGAATCTGCTCGCGGCTTCTGTTTTTTTCGTTTTCTTGTTCGGAATCGCGCAATCGGAACGGAACAAAATCATCACTGAGAAATTTTTATGTCTCCTGAACAACATGTGATTTAACATTTAATAAAATCAATAACATTCTTATAATATAAGACACTGAAAGTTGCTATTCGTAAGTAACAAGGGACATTGATCCTTGATATATTCGTATTCTATTATACAATCAATTACAACAAAAATTATAGATAAAAAATAGAAAGGGCTGTTTCAAATTTCAAATACTTTTCTCGATAATTTTTCGTATTCATAACTTCGCGGGCGGTTTTGACGTAAAACATATTGTTTATTTATGGATTAGTTCAGTATAATAGAATTGACTGACGATCTGACGCAGGTAACTGTTGGATTCCGACAACTCTGGATCCCATTGAGGAGGAGATTTTCAATTTGGGAGAGCCTAGAGAGGCCGGAATGGTTACATTATAATTTAGTCAATTTTATCTTGCTTTCTCTGAGATCTGTCAACTAGTGTATTTATAGTAAAAGATTAAACAAGATACCATCAACACTTAAGTGTTCTCTTAGAAACTTTACTCGAAACCGCTTATGTTGGAATATCAATGCTTGGGAGGATCCAGTAGCAGAGTCATTTATATATTTTAAAGGTAAATAAAATTGAAATTAAAGGGTCAATAGATTTTTTTTTCATAAAAACATTAATCAAAACAAATACTTCAATTTCATTTCATCCTTATTTTACTGTTTACTACATGCAATATGAATAATAATAATATAAGCAATAACACTGAATAAACTTTGTTATGTTATAGGAAACATAAGTTGCGGAGGCAGCGTATGTCAATGCAGGGCGGGCTGGTGGCTGGTCGGCAAACAGCACCAATTAACGTGGCTCTCAAAGCTACATGCTTAAAGTGGTGAAGCAGCGGCGGCCGCTTTCAACTTCACCGGCGTCTCTCCTTGCTTTTATTTTAGCATAGATCTAATATTCAGCCCGGCATTTGTGAGTTCCAACGCGCGCTTGCATCTCACCAACAATTTGTCCCGGAATTGTTTTCTTTCGCTAATTTTCATAAAGTCCGTCGTAACTTGCCTAAGTACCTAGGCGAAATTGTAGATATAAATTCTAATTACGCAGCTTCTGCACGCATAATCTTTACATGTTTTATAACCAATGTTCATCGTGTATTAAAAGATTATAATTATCATTATTGTGGCAATGACTAATCCTTCCCTTAGTAATAACTAATTATTATTCAGAAATATTTTATAACATCAAATGATATACTTGTTGTTTGTCTTGGTCGTTACTTTTGTTAAAATTTGTGTGAGACACAATAGATAATTCAAGTAAGAATGTTACATAAATTGTAGGAAAAAGATATGTGTACAAAGAATTCAGTCGAGAAAATGTGATCAGATACAGCGCTCTGACAACATGTGATCTACATTCCCTTAAACTGTTATTAATCTTTTCTGTATATCTAGTCGGTTTCGATGTCAGGCGTAGATAACTTCTTCGCGGGTTTAAAAAATAAAAGTAACTGAAGTTTATTCCCGCACGATAATAAATATTTTTATCCGTTCGCCCCTTTAGCATTAAAATAATATATTGCACTTATTTTCGTTGATACGAAGCTACAAACTCTCTCCTTGTGACACTAATCTTTGCATTTTTTTAGAATATATAACGTATTTATAAGTTTATTTCATATATATTTTACCAGCATGATGTTTACAATATTTTTAAGAACATATTTGGTATTGAATAGTTTATATCACCTACAAGGATTTTGAAATGATTGGGGTTACAGGAAATTTTAATAAGTTACGGAGAGAAATATTAAAAGGGTATAGTATAAGAGCTATCTTGTATTTTCTCAATAATATGATTGATATAAAAAAGTGAACCTATTTGTTGTTCGTGCATATGATGTCGTGAGAATAAATTAGGACGCGTGCAATAATTGCAGTCGGACTTCTCGTCCGATCTTCAATGGGAGATATAACAAAGGCACACCCTTGAAGCGCGCCGCATCGCGTCGTGATCCGAGAAAAAACTACGACAACCCTTTGGACAAGCGAAGAATTCGCGTCGACCGCAACAAGAACAAATTGAGCGCGAACGCAAACTATTGTGCGGTACGATTTGCCGAGATAACTCCCGTGTCGAGGAGCGCGGGCGCCGAGCAGCCGCGCGCCGCCGGACGTCCGCGGCTAACGTACGGCACCGGCGACCCGGCGAACCCGCGACGCTCGTCCTGACCATTGGCGACTAAACTTCACGCCGTCGACAAAGCGCTCAGCTGGAGTCCGCAATGGAACCGAGGGTAGAGGCGGCGGACGGGGACGCGGCTGAACCGTTGTTTCAGTGGTGGTGTGCGCGGGACGCATCTCTGTTATAAGGGGGGGTCCCGGGCAGCGCGCGCTCAGTGTGCCCGAGTGTCCCGTGTTGCGTAAGCGCACTCCTGCGAGTGTACGTCTCACGTCTTAACAAGTCCCGCACGCACTCCGTCAACATGCAGCTCGTTCTCGCCACCTGTTTCTTGCTGTTCGCAGCCACTCTCGGGCCTGTTGCAGCTCAGAGGATAACCACGATTCAATTGGATGGAGTGCAGTACTTCATTTCAAGAATGAACCCGTATAGCCCGGAGCTCAACTATTTCCTAGCTTATCAATATTGCAGGTGAGTTTATTTTCCAACGGCGATAATTGAATAAATCAATTTGAGCTCGCCAGTGAGATATTATCTCATAGTTTACCGGAAGGTCGTATCATAATTCTCACGACGTGAATTTCTCTGAGGTAATAGTTATATCGTGACTCGTAATGCTTATCCGTCTTATCTGTGCCCTTGTACTCAGAGTCCTGGTGTAGGTACGCGCGGTTGGGTGTTAACAAGCGTACCTAGGCTGGGGTCCGACCAGGAAGTGTAGGGACATTTGCATTACCGTTAGCTGTTCTGTGAACACTAAACTTGAGAACAATATCGGCACCTCGGTGGGCTTCCGCGAGACGTTTGTGACATTAAACGCAGTGTACAGGACCTACAGTTTTATTGTGCTGCGCTCTCACGAATCTATTATCCAGTTTTGATCGGGGTTTAATGACTTATACACAATAAAGGCTATTTACCTCTGTGAAAGAAATAAAACGATGGGAATCGTTCCTTATTGTCCTCGTGGAATAATTCAATTCTTATATAATGCTTATTATTTGAAACGTGGACGGCTGATGTGCGCATGATATGCGGGAATGGAAGTCCTGGACATTCTAGCAACCTCGTCTTTGACTCTATCATGGGCACGTTCAAATGCTTAAAAAGGTCAGTCGCCTCGTCGTCGGTCACGATGTCCTTCTATAGTCGCCGTCACGACCTACATATTTACAGTTCAATTGTTAACGACGTGGAAAGTACCGCTTGCATAAAGATTTATGTTTTTATGGAGTGGTAATAAGCAGCAGTAGTATGTAGTTTATTCGTCGTATACATTTCTGCGTTCTACGTAATCGATTAAGGTCGTATCTCGTCAGCTGGATCGCATTAAATCGATGTAAAAAACGAAGCGAATTCGTCATCGGATATGACAAGCGCATCGATGGGAAGATCGGCAACAGCTGCTGCGTGACGAAGTGTCATGCGACAGTATCAGACGTCGCCCCGACCGTGGAAAATGCAAACTGCTCGCCGCTCTACCGCGATTACTTTTCGTCGCAATCACAAAAAGTAACGGTACTTACATGACTGTCATTTGCAATTTTTTTTGCCGTTTGGAAGTCACGTTTTGTTAACAACAATGCAGAGGATCGTCAGAAGTGCTGGTTAATCGTGATATAATTTTTACCTCCACTATTTTATTATACTTACCTTTAGGTAATTTACATGGAACGGGAAATGGTGATTGTTGGAAACGTTACGTTACGCTTATGGAGAAAAAATAACAAATCGTGTAAAACCACATTTAGGTTTTTTTTTCGAGGCGTCATTCAGTGAATGCTGATTAAGTTCGAGCAAAAATTGCAAAAGCCGTTATGGCGCTACAAATACGTTGATATGTCGAAGATACCTCAATGGGAACTGCAATTACTTGACATGAGTGCTTAATGAATTCAACTCGAGTACAATTTATGACATTTTAATTCGGCACAAGGAGAAATTACGTGTTTCGTTTGCATTATTAACCAGACGTTTAAGCATTCGACTTTCGTAACATGATAAGAAAATTTTCTTAGGAAACATCGTTTGTCAAGTTTGATTTATGGGACATCATACATCATTAATACCGTTATATATATTTTTAAAAAAACTTAACTTTATTTACTCGAAGTGAGGTTATATTTTATACATTTGGTTACTCATATCACATAGGTAACTATATATATTGAATGAGAACTCAGAATTCTAGTAAGGATAAAATCAAATACATACATCAAACTTGACTTCGATCAAAGGGCACTACGGGACTCCAAAGAGGTGAATAAATTGTAAGGGTTCTAAGCGTGTATGAGCCAGGAATGTAGACCCGTCAATACAAGGCCGCAACGTGTCTTTAACGGATAAATTGCATCCCGATAAACAGGATCTGCCGTGTAGACTCTATGTGGACTTGTAGAGTGCGATTACCTGAAGTAGTATTTAGCTAAATCGCGTATTTATGGCCTCAGCGAAGCAGGCTCGTAATCTAGGCGCGATATCAGCTATATAGCCACTCGGCGTGTCGTTTACTTTATTCACTCGATCGGATGATATTAATGCACTCAATGTAATTTCGCAAATTATGGCCTTACATATAAACTTTAGTGGTCGTGAAAAAAAAGCCAATTCAACTTTGTCTTTATTTATGCACGAACAGATATTCAACATTTACGGCAACGCTCAACAAAACTTGTTGTGTATTTTCAGATCGCTTGGATTACAACTTGCATCTTTTGAAACTAAGGAAAAGGCGGACTCGATAACCACATACCTTACAAATGCTGGTAAGTTGCGAACTTTGATTGTATTATTTTAAAAAAAACCTCAGCGTTTTCTTTTTAAAGTTGCTTTGCCAAATTGGAAACTATGAAGTGGTTATAAAAGTCCTGGAGCCGATTTCAATGGAAACTAAAAATGACATAAGCAGATTTTTTTAAACATTTATGAAATCAACATGCTTGAGGTTCAATATTACTGAGTCCTTTACGTGTAGTAGATAGTTTTGCTAATAAAAATCAAATTCTGAAAAATCAATGTCAAATGGATAAGAAAATAAAGGGCTAGTTTCGAGGAAAGGAACAATTTATATTACGCTGCATGGTGCGGTGCCTCTGCCCAACCGCTCTGATCTTACATCGTCATGATAAAATTGATAATTTCAAAATATCAATTGGCAATAAACGTAAACAAAAAATCACTATTGTCTGATCAAAAAACTTTAACTTGAAAATTTCCATAATTCTTTTATTTCATGAAATGAATTCATCTATATCAAATTTCATCTACTTATAAAAAGGAAAAAATATCAGTTTAAGTAAATTTACAAGTTTTGTGAATATATAGGACTTAAACAAATTTGAAATATTTAGTCATTGACACATTTGAAAACTAACACCTAATAAATTGGACAGCAATGAAAGTAGAAAATAATTATTTATATACTAATAAAAAATGCACACAATTTCAGGCTACAACAAGTACGACTTCTGGACATCGGGCAATAACCTGGGTACCGACATGTACTTGTGGATGAGCACGGGGCTGCCATTCAACGCCACGTTCAACTACATGCGGCGTGTGAGCATGGACGCGCCGAGCCAGCACGCTGACGACAGCATGGACCCCCTGGACGTGCCACAGGGTAGCACCGCACCCCAGCGCACCGCCAGGCATGGTCTGTTTTCCAGAACCGAGCACGTGATGACTAACGGCTGCGTGGTGCTCAAAGCGCCAACCTTCAACTGGGAGCCCCAGCATTGCGGCGAGATCAAGGACTTCATCTGCGAGCAAACCCGTTGCTACTACTACAACTATGGCTCCATTCCCGTATCTTCAGCGCAGGGGTAATGCCAGGTGAGATGCCAACCGTCTCCGGAGGCCCGCTCCCCGACAAGCCGCGCGCTCTCGTTCACACTCATAACGTACACAAGTAATTCATTGCACAGCTTTGAGACTAAACTCGCGCACCACTCCGAAAATGTCACCAGGACGACATGATCGCTGTAATGGGTGTTTTGTAATTAGAATCTATTCGTATCGTAGGTAGTATGGTTCTCTAACATCGAGGTTTCCGAATAATTGACGAATAACAATTTTTCAAGCGCGCTGGCCCGCGGGATTAGGCTTCTGCGCCAACCCAACCACCAAACAAGAGCCCTACACCCAGCAGAATTTGGCATGAATAAAATCAGTTTTGCTTAAATGCCCTTTTATTGAAGATGGCAAAGATACATATTTTCATACAACATTAAAAAATATTTCAAAATCAGAAAGTATTTGGTGGGTGGGTGAAGGGGGCTTTGCTTGGTATCTCTTTATTGTTATCTAATATTTTTTGTTGTAATTAATCATCTTGCAAGTTGAATATGCCTTTATTTCTCCATGCAATCAAGCTTACAAGCGACTCTATAATATGAGGGTCGGTATTTGTTTTTTTCAACAGGAAACCGCTATCGCTGACGACAACGACGACGGCCCATCCACTCACGTCGTCGTCGCCGCCACCACCGCGCTCCGAGCACCTTCCGACCCATTTCACACTGAACGACCTTATTGGCAAGCTACGTCCCTCGTCTCTCGACGGCCTCCAGTCCCCGCACCTCAAGACCGGCGCGCTGCTCAAATCCCCGCCGCAAATCGATTCTCATTATTCGCGAGCTAGCGACGCCCACTCTAAAGAGCACGAGCACGAGCAAGAACAGAAGGAGGAGCCAACGCAAGGCCCGTACGAGGACGACGAGGGCATGGTCGGAGACGACCCAGCTTCATACTTGAGCCATGAGACCCGCGACGCGCCCGCCGACGACGCCCCGTCCACCGTCGAGCCGGACGCGACTGAGCAGTCCGTCCACGCCAGCGGCATGCTGGCACCCCCCGCCTACTAGCGCCCGGTCCGACGGTCACGCGTTAGTGTAAACTACTCGTGACGATTACGTATTTTTACTACCAAAAGTATTATTCGATAATTTTAGGCGTTTTGTATGCGAAGCGTTTTAATATGTGCTTGCTTATAAGGGTGTATATGCCACCATAAACTTTTTATTATTAGTATGAGGTTTGTGTGTAATAAGTAATAGGTATGTATTTTAGACCACGCATGTGGTGGGAAATCTAAGGTTCTAATGGGGCAATAAATGTAACTTTGAAGGTGCTGGCGACTCGCTTAATGCGACTTGCCTCCGTCTTCAGTAATACTGAACATCACAATGAGTATTCCACGAATTGTAGGTATCTAAACTTCGCTAAAATATAAGTAGACGCGTCAGATCTCCGGTATTCCATTTAAACCGTTTAATAGGTATTTAATAGTAATATAATGTAAGAAAATTATTCGGATATTGTCTGGACATATCATTTGGAATAATGGTTTAAGGTAGTGTTTATAATATGTGACGTACCTAGTTAAGTATATTAAGTTGAAACTCAAGAATTTAAGGAATAGTGATGTAGCGAAGTTAATAAAATTTGAATCTTTATTGAGAATGTTGTTTTATTACACTATTATATTAACAGTACCCTCTTAATTGTAGACTTTCTAAAAATACAAGTAAGCTCCAAATATACTTACCAGCCGTTGATGACGCCTTCCACATTGAGCATGGGCACGATCTTAAACACATATTTGGACCTGAGGGCGGCCGCGGCTGTCGAGTTGCCCAGCAAGCACCTCAGGGTACCGTCCATCACCCAGGATGCGTTGCTCTCGCCAGGGTGCACGCGTGCTGTCAGGAATACTATTTCACGATCCGCAATAGAATTGGAAGGTGTGTCTTCAGCCGATACGGTTAACAAGGGCACTTCGTTACTGTTGAGGGAATAGCACAGGGGTTCCGCGCGTAGGTATGCACCGGGTGGCATCTGTGCACTCCACTGCCATATGCGAGTCTAAAAAACGACGCTCTCATTAGACGTGTAAGACCAAGAATCAGCTATGTAACTGCAACACTTTTAATGGCATAATTAGATGCGTGCTTGTACTGTTAGACTGCTCCATTCGGAGCATTGATTAACATACACTTCTACTAAGTAAAAGAGGTAAATTTAGTTTCAGAAAATTCTTGGATTCTTTCTAAAAGTAAAAAAATATTGCCATCTTTTTAAGGTATGTCAACGACAGCGTATCTTTATGACAGGTATGATGACATATTGAAAATCATTACATAAAAATCAAAAATCAATCATATCAAAAATCATGCATAGTGTCTGAAGCAGTCTTGTATATAAAACTTTTAATGTAACGATACGCAGGTTTGTTCTTATAAAGTGTATAATATCCGGTTGATCGAGCTTAGATGTTCATTTTTTATTTTGCTGCCCAAATTGTACGACACAAAAATAGCAACAATGCATAGTACTTGGAAGATTCAAGAGATGGCGTTAGTAGTTTCTTTAAATTATTTCGTTAAAAAAATGCAAAGCTCTAAACATAAAATTTGAACAAAATCATTAGAACCGTTTCCGACATCCTCGAAATATATATTATATAGAAACATTCCTTGTCTAAATCCATGAAATAATACATGATTGAGTTAGGTACGTATGAATTTGAAAACTCACCATCATCATGGAATATGTGAATGGATAGTGGTAAGCGAGGTAGCACACATCGTTGGTATGCGGAAATTCTATATTAAATGTGACGGTTAAATAGCATTTGTTGTGACACTTCTGATTTGCGTAGTGATAACTGTTGCGGTAGTAACAAATGTCCGAGCCCGCTCTCACCCACCCTGGTTTCCCTAGAACCGCCTCCCGTACAGAATATAGAACAGGCTTCATACCGAAATTGAATTGACTATCAGACTTTTCACAATTGACAATGTTGAAAACATATGGACGGCCTTGTTGCATGTGACGGACTTCGAAATAAAACCATTGATGCCTTTTGGATGAGTTGACATCCGGCATCAGAATCAATTCATATTCTCGTGGACCAACCTGAGGTGTATAAAAATATTGTATTATAACATTATAATGTTCCCAAAAAGCTTTTATTTCAACAGGTATCAACTCTACCTGAATAGCTTTTCTAAGATTTCCAGATTCAAATCTCGATTCAAAACTCAATTTTGTGGCAAAAGTATTGAGTTTTGTTATTTCTTGCTCATCGGTATTACCAAGGAATAAATTATCAGAACTGAAAACAAACGGAACAATCCTTACAGGCGTTTCAAGGTTAATATTACGAAATGTACTGAATATGGAGCAACAATTACCTTTTCTGCGATGAGACGTCGCTATTCGGGCCAGAAGCACATAGAACGTCTAAATCGTAAACAACTTCATTCATATACGATTCCGGATTTATAGCTCTGTCTACACACGACAAAAGTTTGTTCCTAAAATCATGAGATTATTATTCCAGTAATGAAGTTGTGTGTGATGAAAAAATGAGAAAAAAATATTCGTATACCTGCATGCAGTCCGATCCATTTTATTCAGTGGTTCCGGTTGATTAAAACTTTGACCGCCCATCATATCTGGGTAGGCAACCTTTATGAAAGGTATAATACTTCTAACCCGTGAAGATATGGTACAATATATCGATTGAAACGAGCTGAATTTGGAAATGTCCTTGTGTATTTTGAGCGACGAACAAGAGGTAGTAGACATGCTTTCATGGATTCTGTGGAAGCCTTGCACCATGGAAGGGGAATGTGATGGTCCCATTACGTTGTCATAGTCTAAATTATTCAACGCGGCAGTGAGTGTTAGGCTTAATGAAGACGGCACATTTTTATTATTAGAGCCTTGAGACACAAAGAAATCTTCGAGTATAGATCCCCGAGAGTTTGAGCGACTTTTGACTAGTCTTATCTGTTTATTATATGACCCAAATTCTTTGAAATAAATAAAGTATTTTTTTAAGTCTTCTATATCTCTCTCATTAGGATTAATCCAAAGGGCATTTTGTAAGCTTTCACCACTTTTTGTATGTCTCTTATCAGATTCCTCATTTAATTCTGTCTTGGTTTCATTATCTTCAAACTCAATATCTGCATCGTCATCAAGACCATCATTATCAGTATCAGGGCCATCATCTTCGAGGTCAGAATTTAACGTTTTTGAATCAGAGTTTGCTGCATCTTCTTCGTCATCATGGTACGGCCACGATGTATTTGTTCCTGAAATTATTGGATCAAAATATGCATTATAATTCAAATCCAAATTATGTAATTGGTAAAAACAGTGGACAGTAAAGCTTTTGAAACAATAATACTACACAATTAGGTGTTACCTTTTAATATGGGATTAAGATTAAAAGAGGCGGGGCTTGATGAAGGAACAGGCAAAGCTTGATGCTTGAGACATAGTGTGATAACAGAACAAACTCGCGCTAGCAAACCATCAAATTCTGGCTCATCGGGGCATTGTGAGCAAAATCTATGCAATGTTTGCACATGTTTCTTAGTACAGAGTGCGCGACGTCCAGCTTCTGAAATTAGGACCACATAAATAATTGAGAAAAATCCATTATTATTTAAATTCAATCTAATTAAAACCATACGTTAATTTTAACCAGTATTTTTGTAGATGAGATTTGTGGGTACAAAATACATTAAGGATTAGTTGCTTATATTATCGTTGCCGCTAAGTATCATGAATTTCTTAAAATAACATAACATATAATATGAAGTGCAGCGTAACATAAATATATTATATATCAAGGTTAACACAAACAGTGTATAAAAAACATTGTGCAACATCGAATTATAATCCATGGGCTGGTTGGACTTTATAATTAAAACGCTGTTTGGTACCAGAGAAAAATCGTGTATGGAATACGTACTTATATTGCAGAGATGTTGTAGGGTTTGCAGAATGTGCGCGCAAATTTTCAGCCTCATGCGACCCTCGTAGCGGTCCCACCGATCGAAAACCCTGAGAAGCACGCTACTGAGGCCTGTCTTCACAATCTGCATGCAGCATACCTCTGTATGAGTTACGCACGTGTGACTCAATTGACATATGTGTGAAATATTGCACATGCAAAACATGGAACAATAAATTGTAATAAGTGAAGAAACAAAGAATCAATGTGTAATTCATAGTTGCTCTTTCATTGTAACATTCTCGTGTGCCTTTGCTAGGTGCCTAAAATATGTATTTGGTGCCGTAATAAACCCTACATCTCACCACCTTCGTCATTAGTTACAGCTTAATCACATTGATGGATACTTAGTTGAACGGTTTGTGTAGTGGGCGCGTAACGCAATCGTGTTGACTTAACTATTTTTGCTGAAGTAATCAATGGCGTCGAGACAGAGACGCAGCCGGGCGGTTGGTATGAAGCCCAGGCTGACCAACACGCGTTCGTACGTAGCGATCACACCGTCTCGGATAAGAATTGACGTTGTTACAGCTGTAATAAACATCTTTATTACTAACGCCTATTTATAAAGATTCGTTGTTTACTAATACGCACATTTCACGTGGATATACTTAAATAAGAACGAAGATGAATTATTTATTCGTACCGTTTTTGGCTAGTTGTTTCATTATGACGAGCAGTGGGAAGATTAATTTATTATCTGTGAAGTGGCCTTTTAAAATTAGGTGCGTTGTCCTCACACAGCCCAACATTCTCACTTTCAAAGCATATTTGGGGTCTGGAAATATACATTTCATCGTCATTAATGTCAATGTTTTTTTATTAAGTTTCAATTACATCAAATACGTGGTCATATTTTTTTGTTTCTTTTTTTGTT